>LPNX010904296.1:114494-160229 GCA_001517045.1 Pseudotsuga menziesii
GGGGTTAGAGGTGGGGGGAGAATAATGGACTCATGTGTGTGCAGGTGGGTGTTAAGGGTTTAGGAGTGGGTTGCTAGGTGTCAGGGGTTGGAGAGTAAGAGAGAGTGGAGAAGGGCTTAGTAATGGAGATGAGGGTGGAGAGAGGTAGGAGGAGGAGGGGAGTTAGATATAGGGAGAGGAGGATGAGGGATTAGTAAGAATTGGGGGGAAGAGGGGGGTTGTTATATGTAGGGGATGACCTATGGATGTGTGATGTGGGTGTGTGAGAGAGAGAGAGAGAGGGTTGGGAAATAGATAGGGGGGTGGGGGCTAAGTGTAGTTGGACGAGTTGGGGAGNAGTATTGGTATAATTGACAAAACAAGCACTCATTGTAGTATTTAAAAATACACTCTCGTTTTGCTTCACTAAAACACACTCCCATTTTGCTTCAATAAAACGTGCTCCCGTTTCGATTCAATAAAATGCGCCCCCATTTTGCTTCTATAAAACACACTCTCATTTTGTTTAAATTCAAAAATCTATTCCCTCCAAATGATAAGGTCGAGCCTCCACCCATGCTTTCATGGAATTCTTATGCCTATGTGTCTTCTTCATACTTTGCTTTGGATTCAACATTCCTATGTCTTGGAATATGATCAACCATGGCTAATTAAGCATTATATCCAAATTTTCAATATGCTCCTATTTAGCCATTCGTCCGATTATGCTACACACCATTTTTTATGATATTTTAGAAACAAACTCTGGTTTTTTGTGCAGACTCCAAACATGTAAATTTTAACAAGAATACATACTTTTTTGTTTTTTTTTCTTATTTATCTCATGTTATCACTTCTCAACTCAAAAAACACACTGTTAGTGTTTTGTCCATATCTGTTTCATTTCTCAACCATTTAAAAAAAATTGTATAGTGCACTAAAGAACACCGACCTCTACTTGCTATAAAAAACCCATTTCCAAATAATTGCATTAAGACATTCAAACGATGCATCCACAATTGACATACCATTTTCGAGGTTTGATCACTTAGATAATTAAAAATAAATAAAAATATTATTTTTATTATTTGAAAAATAGTCGTGCATTAGTACTATATGTTCTCTATATGTATAACGGTTTTCGTAAGTTTATTCCATCATTTAGTCACTCAGATGGTGCACCCACAAAAACAAATACCTTATAATTTCTCGCCCGAAAAAAAGTGCTCGTTAAAAAATATCTAACTTTAGATAGCTAACAACATTTTCAATAGAAAGAAATTATATATTTGGAAAGGTCATTCAATTTGGTATATTTCTTTCTTTTTTTACTCATCGCAAAATTCATTATGTAAGTGTCTCAAAATATCCATGCAAGTTGACGGATGTTTGTTTTTTCAGTTTTCTATTACATCTAATGCGCCAAAAGAGACCCTCAACTTTATGCACTCACCAAAATACTAAAACTAAAACTAAAAACTAAAATAAAAAATAAAATTAAAAAATACGAGGGAAGAAAATTATGTTACTAATTTAGAGCCTCAAATAAATGGTTTTCACTACAGAGCTTCACCTAGGGTTTTCACCACCTTTTAATAACTAAGGCTTCACAACATAATGTCCAAAATTTTAAACTTAACATATAAAATATAAAAATAAAATAAAAATAAAGAGGAAAGGAACGTATACACCTAACTTAGAGCCCCCAAATGAAGATTCCCTAGCCCCCCAAATGAAGATGCTCTAGGTGCATGAGTGGAGTGCCCACAAATTTTATGAAATACTTTTAAGGAATGTTTTCATCCAAGAGCTACATATAAAGGATATGAGTCCCTAAGAAAGTTTCACATATTAAACAACTAAAGATCCATTGTAAATCCACGAAAACAAGAAGAAATGTTTACACCTCAAGTGATATAATTAGTGAACTTTAATAGAATAAAAGTTAAATGGATTTATAATATCTATAAATAAAAATTATTATGTTATGAGATTATAAATAAAATTTATATTATAAGATTAAAAATAATATTTTTTTAAAATTTTTTTATTAAAAAAATAAAAAAAAATATCAATAATTAGAACTAAAAATTTATGTGTTATTATTTTTAAATTCTTGGAAACACTAACTTGTTTGGTGTGGTGTGTATAGGTTGTTCTTTTCAATGATAGTTTGTTTATTTCAAATAAAAAATCTTGTAAGATATTTTCCAAAAACTAATCAAAATTACAAAATACTAATATTTCTTAGTATTTCTTCTTTCCATAGATATCATCAATCCAACCAACTTCCATACCTTATCAAAATTCATCACAACTAACTTAATCCATCCTCAAAAAGAAAAACCGAGCTCACTCAGCCAGCAGCCATGTTTTTGAATAATGGTTTCCTTTAATTGTCTTCTATGTTTCTTTAATTTTGATATATATTGATGAACATATGTGGTGGGAGAAAGATTTGTTTCAGTAAAGTAAAAAATCATAAATGTAAATGCTTTTAAGCTAATTGTATCTATTATAAATCACTAAATTAACGGTGGGAGAAAGATTTGTTTCAGTAAAGTAAAAAAATCATAAATGTAAAGGCTTTTAAGCCAATTTTATCTATTATAAATCACAAAATTAATGATTCTTTGAATAATTCAAAATGCTGAGATCAAAGTCAGTGTGTTGGGTAGTATTCCTCAATTCTCTACGGGTAATAATAATATCACTTTTATCCTTCATACCTGTTTTTTCATTTTTTTACAAATTATCCAAAAATTAAAAATATCACGTTTCCATGCATCTTATGAACTCTTGCGTTATCCTAAATAGTTGGTTACACCAAAAAGATTTAAACATTGATGAATTATTTTGAACTGCAAAGCAAAAGAATTTAATTTAAACCATATTTCATTCACATTGAAATAGGATCTAAATCCAAAGCAAGATGAAATAACTATGTCACAACTTTAAGCACAATGCAGGAACGAGGTACAATACAGCTCTCCGTTGTTTCTTCAATTAAAAGTGTACACGCCTAACAATAAAACATTCCGACTGTTGTCTAACTATCTGGATTACAAAATTTACAACTTTTATACGATGTTAATACAGTTTTGAATGATGGTACTAAGTTATAAGAAGCTTTATTTAATTCAATGAACATTTCAAACAAGCAATGTTGAGATGTTACAGGTCTAACATGTATTAAAGGGAGGTCCGTTACATGTTACAGGTCTAACATGTATTAAAGAGATAGAAGATACAATTGAAAATTGATACAAGGTTTGATGAAATGAGACCTTCAAAGGTTACATGTTTAACTTGTGTGAAAGAAACATAAAAATTCAAGTATAATCTGTATTTAAGAGCAAAGCATAGTGTTCCACTGTGATCATCACCATTGTTATATCATGACAAAATACCAGATTACTCAATCCATATTAGATCATGTAGAAAGTTTATCTTTATAATGTTAAAAAAATAAATAGAACTGCTCTATATATTCTACAGAAGAAAAAGAGACATCGCAAGCGGGAATCAAGAGCTCTAGGGACGGATCGTTTCTAACGGGCGTTAGGCCAAAGCAAATTCGATTCAACAATTCCCCCTCATTCAGTTTGTGTTAGGTGTTGTTGGGGTGCGCCAGGCTGGTGCTGTAGTGCAACGCACAAGCGACGCCTGAGAGCCCCAATAGCAAGCTATTGTCAGTGGGCCCTTCCCCTAGAAAAATACATTTAATATCATGTGGTTCTATGAACCATGTATCAGATATTAAACTGATAAGAACAGATACTACACTTGATCTTAGCCAAAAGGCCGAGAAAGGTATGCTTTTCCCTTCCATAACTCTCCCTTTTCTACTATCGCCTTCTCCCTTATCTTACTTACTCATGCATGCGGTATATATCATTTACATGCTTTTCAAAACAAACAATTTTTATATATATCCAATAATACTTTTAAACAGCTAATTTCATAAATAATATTTTTATTTTAATTTTAAACGGTCAATCTCATAAATATTCTCATCCTCTTTGCTCTCTTTCCATGAGCGTCATAGTACCCGGTGATAAATCATCGCTTAGTTATTCCATGCAGTGAAAAGAATGAAACGCTCAGAATGGAGTGGGCAACCATGGACATATGCACTATCATTAAAACTTCGTCCAAGCCTATGTCCAAAGATATGACAAATTGGGATGAGCCATATGAGGTTCAAAATTACCTATGCTTCTCAAAAGAATATAAAAGTCGAGAAATATAAGAAACTTTCCAGATATTAAAAGGCAAAGGCAAAGGCAAATCTCGATGCAATGCCTATAGGCGAGTTCTATGTTACTAGTCTTGGATATGAAATATTATCTGAAAACAAGAATGTTTTTTACCATTGCCATGGAGAGTGCCATTAAATATGCGAGACAAACACAAAAGAAAACAATTCTCAATTGAGATGCATCAAACTTGGTCCACGCAAACAGGACACGGATTTCCATGTTCACGCATATGCTTCTATTACTGCTGATGTGATCCATGCTACCGTTTGAGCTCGCTCGACCATTCTAGCAAGTTTGGACAACTTGATGCAAATTTGGGTTTTTCACTTTTGGCGTCATTTGTAGGCATCGGACACAATTTTTGGGCCCCAAAAATCTTGTGTATAAAGTACCCATCCCCTTCACCTGGTTTTTCTTATTGAAAATTTTTGTATGAGCCTTGAACCCGATTCAAACTTCATGCACAATAGTTATTGCCCTCACGAGTTGACCATCGGTTTTTCGCCTCAATGTCACTGACCCTTGGCCTTCCATGCCTCGTATCTTCCTCTTGGCCTTCCATGCCTCGTATCTTCCTCTTCTTGCCATTTCATTTCCGAAGTTCATTTTAAACCAAAAAAAAAAAAAGTATTCTCACTTTTTGAAGAGAGTTTGCACGTGAGAGTAGCTAAGCATCTCTTCTTAAAGATTACCACCACCATGCAATCGACCATTTGATAATAATACTTGCAATCTTCCACAATGCGTGTGTGCGCGTTTCATTCTATTTTAAAGGGCATTTCAGGAGCAAATAAAACAATAAATGCCAAGCGAAACGACACTCAACCAGCGAATAAGAACAGCGCATACCTCAACGGCTTCCAGACATGTATTATAAAAGTTCGGCTGTTATGAAATATACATTTGTTTTTGTTTGTTAAGCAAATAAGAACAGAGCAGACATCACGATCTGAACTGTAGATGTCTGGTTTTAATATATTATTACAGTGCCTCAATTAGTGAGGTCTGAACATCGATGAGCTATAAACAAGCGAGTGTTACTCTTATTATGGATGTTACACTTGGTTCATCTTTATACTGGGTACTCCATTTCAAATTTTAAACTATAAATACTTGTTAGTGTAATTAATTTTAATAAACTTAATAATAAAAATTAAATTTATATAATTATAAACATATTTTCTTCATAAATATTTATTATTCTGGAATCTTAATTTTCATATTTTACACTTTGTCTCCTTTAAACTCTTATTGTTTGAATTTTAATACATAATATTTAAACCATCTCCCTAGATAGATAATTTTCTAAGCTATAAACTTTATACATTCATAATTTTCACAATCACAATTATGCCAGATATTATACTCCTTCCATTTAGACCATAATTTAAGTGAATCCATTAAAAACTCATCGTTTTTAATAAAATTCCATGGTAAATAAAAGTATGTGAATGTGAGATACGAGGTATTTATAATATGTATTGTGGTTTATTATGGGTTGTTTTAGGCTTTCACATATTATTTTTTTAAGCTATTCAAATACTTTGATTTCTAGTAAAATAAAAATATCAAAACTTTATTAGTGAAAATTTTGTGAAGTTCAAAAACAAAGTAATTTGAATGTGAGTTATACATATAAAGATATGCAAGAGTGGTGGATGGTATATCATTTTCAGAATATTTAGGGAGACATATTTTTATATTTTAAAATTTTCAAGGTGGAATATCATTTATATTTTTTTATGAACAAGAATTAGACAAATGTATATCTACATTGATTTTATGTAGTTCAAAATTCATATAATTAACAATTATAAAAATAAAAAATAGCTAATGTGATAGCTTCACCTTGTGGTAGTTGAAAATAAACAAGTAAATAAAACTTTATTTAGCCATAATGCATTTTAAGAATTGAAGTAATGTGCAGCTTCATGTGGAGTGAGTTAACTAGGAGTTGTTATATTAATTGCAATAGGAGTTATATTAACTTTTAAATTAACTATTAGATACAACTATTAGCTTATTAGCTTATCTATTAGGTTAACTCCATTGGTGATATAAGTATGAGCTTAAATTTATTTATTGATTTTATGGGTGTCATTCAAAATTCATAAGTAACAACTACAAAAAAAATTGAAAATAGCTCATGCGATAATTGAACTAAATGACATGGTAATGTGTAGTCCATGTGATAGTGGAACTCCATCTAGGAGCTCGGAATCATGCTAATGTGAACAAGGGTTAGTTAAGATAGGAGGAAATCTTGTGATAACTTCACTTAGTGGCATGGGAATGCGCAATCCTTGAGATTGTCGAACTCCATTTGGCATCTGGAAGTCAAGCTAATATGCATAAAGTTTAGTCGAACTCCATTTTGCAGTTGAGCGTCAAACTAATATACACTTTGTGTAACATTTGAATTTCTAATAAAAATCTTTCAATCTCTTAAAACATGTCAAATATTTACCTATCAAGGTGTTCAACCATATTCATTTTCTTAATATGATTGTTGCTAATTCTAATAATTATTGATGTGGAGATAATCCTCGCAACGAATCAATCCATACAGTACTTAGAGGCTTATTGCTCAACAATTTTTCTATCTTTCAACAAGATGAAGGCCTCGAGTGTGGCAAACATGTAATACAGTACACCTTGCAAACCACATTGCCAGTTCTCTTTTACTAATCTTTCAACCAGATAAACGTTAATAATATATAATATTCCACACTATAACGAGAATAAGACATGCCCCTTGCATACCACATTGATAGTTTGTATTTGCTCGAGGGACACCAGATAGACATAGTCCCATAATGCAGCATCATGCATGGTGATCCATCTAGAAGGTGAGCACTTGCATAAACAGATGGCTTATCTTAACATCATGGTTAAAGGTGAGCTAACTTACATAGACACAGATGGTTCATTGGCTCATTTGCAAACAATCATATCGACCTTTTTAGGAAAAATTAAAAAGTCGTTCGGCATAATCTCTGCATAATATTACAATACCCTAAAATCATTACATTATCAATACCATGAAATATGCAAAATATCTTCTTAATTATATACCATCATAATTATAATATGCTATGAATTGTCAGATTTGTGCAAATCCCACAATATATACCCTTGAATACTTCGGGATTTGCGTATTGTGCAATTGCATACTATTTTCTTGGTCAATATACTTATTTTTCGGAAGAAGTTCACTATGTTGTCAGCAAAGATGTAGCGCACTGTACTATATTCAGTGATCAACTGTAGTGCATTGCAGGTTATTCACTTATTTACTATACATTTGCAACGGCCCACCTGAGTGTCCAGGGTGAAGAATGTTTTCCCATTTTCTTTAACAGACTCAGGCCCAAACATATTCCCGTACCAAAACAATTCATTTTCTTTTGACAACATGTACTACCATTAACTGCAATTAAAGCATGGAATTGTTCAAATAGATCAAAATCCTACTGGTGGAATGCTCTGCCAAGGGAGCGTTACACTAACACCAGCATAGATCCATCTAGGAGGGGATCTACCAAGCACCCAGAGAGATCAAATCTTTCAAGATGCAAACCCTTTTTCAGAGTGGAAATGTGTAATCTAATATTTATGGTTTAGTTTAACTAATTTATGTTGTTTTATGGTTTATGTTGTTTAACAAATTTTTATGGACAAGTTATTTTTAATAATATTTTATTATTTTTTATAAAAGACACGTGTCAACTCTAGGTTGAGCACGGAAGGAGTTACACATCTCTTTCTTACAGAGAGTGCACCTCATGTAACAAAAAAACATCATGCTACAGAAACAAATAATAATAAGTAATTTCAACATTGTTTTGCTGACTCCTTTGCTCATAAATTTAAATCAATATTCTATTTCAACACAAACAAATTTAACACATCTACACCCAAAATATAACTGAGAATTCTTAACTTTCTTCAACAAAATTACTTCGAAATAAACATACGTTTACATACTCATACAATAGAGCAGAAACTTACATAGCAAAGAAACTTTGTTTTCTATTAAACTCAAATCCATTTAATTTATTAAACTTCAAATCCTAGGTTATATAGAGAGAGAAAGAGTTGTGAGATAAGTTCATTAAGTATTTTGATCTTCAGTGCTTCAAAAAATTACTCTAAAAATAAATACTTTGTCTCTTTGAAATTTCATAGGATGAAACATCAAAGACAATGTTTCCTTTTTAAGAATCTAGTAGATAAATGCATTTGTTGGTGATGATTATTCAAAACCCATAAATTCAAAATAATAATAATAATAATTGATGATAAAGCCCATTTAAATATCAATGTGATGCATTATCATTTTCAGACATTCAAGAGTTGAAACCACGAGGCTTCACTGACGGACCAATAGCATATCACGTCCGTTCATATTGGGGGCTTAAAAATGATAAGAAAACAAAACATTATATATGGATCATATTTAGGGGTGAGGGGTTTACTTTACGCGCTAAAAAATTATGCAATATTCAGGGGGTTTTATTATCAAAAGGAGTGTAGAAGTGACGCAAAAAACACGAGCGGGGGAGCATTGGGGTTTTGAAAGAGCTCGACGATAGTTCGAGATGGTATGGAGAGAATTGGGGTTTTGAGTTGCAAGTCTGGACCATGCATTTAAATACTTCTGTACTCTTCAAATCCTCATCACCTCTTCACTATTAAAATCATTGTAGCTATCAGGTAAGCCAACTCGTTGCAATTATGAACCAGGTTTCATCCATCTAGTTTCACAAGTAGCTATAAGGCAGAGATACTAAATTAGTGATAATAACTAGAGGTATCGCATCAACCATGCTACAGGATTCCAAGCAAGGAATTTTGAGATCATATGAATGAGCCAACGAGACAGAAAGATTGAATCAGACCTTCAAATAACTGAGCGATCTTCTTATTACATGTAATAAGTGGGAACTTGGTCATTTTTGATAGTTGAATCCTCAATATATAGTCAATATCCTCCATTTATAGGCCTATATGATGCAGTTATAAAGCTGGCATTTCTCTCTGAAGAAGAAAAGAAAGAAGGGTGAGTCATGGAAAAATTCTTAGTAACAAACACAAAGGTTGCATAATATCCATCATCCTAGCATAATAGCCATCATCTCATCCTGTAGCATCAAATTCATAGGTTCAAATCCTAGTCGCAGAAGCAAGTGCAGGTGATCTTATTTTTACCCGAAAGAACCACTGAGAGAAAAGGGAATGGAAATGGTTGGAAGAGCATCATCCACAGAGACATAGGTAGCTAATTGAGTGAAAGAAACAACAAAATTAGAAACCAAGGTAAATAAAAAATTTGGATCCTTTACTTATCAATGTTCTCGACATTAAATTATTTAGAAACTACATAACATACAGTCCCTAATTGAATACCCACAAAGTGAAAAATGAGCTATGCAAAAAGGGACCCAAATGCACTCATCAATTACAATTTCACAGTTCCAGTAGTTAATTTTACACACGTGCACTTCTAATGGTTGGTTTATCGAGTAGAGGGGGTTTGGCCTTAATCACCTTTGAAATGTTCAGGTTTCCAACGTCTGTAGATATGTGTTTAAGGGTTTAGATTATGTGTCCTACAGGCATTGAATTCCAATGTCACAATATTTTAATCATATGCATTTTATAGTTTGCAAACATGGATTTCATTTTATCTAATAATTCTATACTTCTAAGTCAACATCATTCATACTATATATCACTACGCACTGTTGTTATTTCATCACTTCAATCTTTGTAGATATTATACTTGGAGGAATATCTATCACGGATGAAATTTATCCATGTTGTTGGAACGAAAGGAAAGGTAATATTTTTTATCATTAGTTGTTTCCACTCTTCACATGCAAAGAAAAAAGAACAAAAATATCCATCTAGGATTACATCCAAAGTTTGTTTATCTTGCTTTACAATAGACTCATGTGGTTGTTATTTTAGGGATTTTAACGATGTTCTATTCTGATTGCAACCTCGAGATAAAAATTATAGCGTGTATTGATATATAATATCAAGATGTCATCTCTATGAAGAAATGAAAGCCCCATTTTGCTTCTTAGTGAGTTAGTAAACCATTCTTTATGTTTGGAAGGCATTTGCTTGTCACAGTGATCTGAAATATTGAATAGGATATGTCATGAGTTATTTCTTATATATGTAACCTTCTAGGATGAATAAGTCTTATTTCATATGATAATTGTTTCAGGAAAATCTCAATCTTACAGAACATTGATTCTTACAAATAATAGGTTTCTTAAATATCAGGAAAAAATGGGGAATAGGGTCCTACTCTACCTATTTAACTTAACAGGAGAATGGGTCTCATAGTTGCACTATATTTAAGATTACGTTTTCCTTTTGGTTGATCAATGGTCCTTCGCCTATTTTTTTGACAGCTCCCCCTATCAAGAGTGCCAAAATACTTGGATAGTCTGCATCCCAAGACTTCAACAATCTTCTTATTTTGAGTTCTCCACTGCTGCAAGTATATATCATAGATCTACTCACCATGAGCTTTTTCATAGTTATCATGCAAGTACTCCAACCAAGTTCTTTACCAAGTCTTTCAATTATCTAATTGTTTCTCTCTTTTGTTCATACACATTCCACATTATCTCATACCTTCTTGTCCATTTCTTTAAGTACCACCTTTGCATGCAATCTTCAACACTTGATACCTGAGAGAGATGGATCATGTTACACTTGATCGCATGCTTTCATTTTTTGATGTAATTGGCTGCTTTTGTTCTTCTACCTTTGCTTCCTTGCCTCTATTTTCAATGGGCATTCCTCATGCTATTGAGATCTATGTTGGATAATTATCAAATTGTTGGGACCTTCTTCATGTCTCTAATAACTTCGCTAAAGAATTGTTATACATCTCGAGTCAATCCTAATTTAAATTTGCTATACTTTTTTCAAGCCTCATGCAAGTTCAGCATAACTAGTTCAAACCTGATGCAAATTCACCATGGCATAATCATGCCTTTAAAAACACCCTTTAACCAAAAACTTTGCAAGAGAAAGAACACCTTTTACATTTCCAAAATCCTCCTTAAAATATCCCAAATCAATGCTTCAAGTAGTTTGTTAATTTTGTTCCACAAATAAGTTTACAATAGTTCTTAAGTAGTGCCAACTCAGTGATCAAACTATCTCAAAGTCTATCCTTAATAAGGTCCCCAACTTCCTTGAAAATTGTGGTAACATTTCTCTTGACCTTAGTGCCAATATTAGGAATTAATGCATGAAGCTATGCATAAATAATTTTTAAATATGCAATATGAATAGGTTGAATATCTCTTCTCTAAAATGATTACACAACAACTCTAATTTTGTCATTGAAATGTACACCTCAAGGTTGTCCTTTAATCAATCCATAAGGGTGTTTTCAAGGCTCTCCTTTATATTTGTCTATTAATCCTAGTGCACAAGTAGATATGAATTTGTACATTAGGTGAATAAATTCTTCCCCGTAATCACTTCTTAGTGTACTTAGTTTGATCCCAGGTTTCTTCGAATCACAAAGGTTTATTTTCATTGAAACCAGCTTTTTGGAAACTTGGAAGTGAAGACTAGCATTATCGGTTTCTCAACTTTAATGAATGCTTCTTGAGACTTCAAAATATGTAGACATGCAATTCCTTTTTCACTCTGCTTATGTTTTCTTAGTTTATTTTTCTATTATGTTAAGGCACAAAAATAAGGACACAAGTCCATACATGTAACGTACAAGTAAACCCCACATGGAGAAAAGCTATCCATAGTATAGTCCATAGTATTTCTTTTATCTACTTCTATGAAAAAATTAATTTTTTTTTAACCAAATGAAAACAAAACATATGTATCTTTGATTTTTGGATGATGTGTTGTGTAGTGAGTTGGAGCTTTGTTAATTAGATGGACTAAAATATTTGGTTTTGATCGAGTTTCTATGTTTTTTCATCTCTTGTTTTTATCACCTTTTGATCTTCTACAGGTATGTTGAAGTCGACTCTTTAGTTTAGGGAGGGCTATTTGAATAAGCCACTAAAAATACATTTTATTTCAAGGTGTTTCATCCCAACAATAAGATTTATTCATCCTTCTTAGAGATTTGAATTGAAAGTGCATAATTTGCTTCTGAGCTCTTTGTTTTATTAATGAACTAATATGCGTGTGTAAATTTGAATAATTTTTTTCATTTATTTATGGATGCACTCACCTCATTTCGTAGCCATATTATATCAAAAATTTTGAAAATTTTGTTATAATTTTATTCATTTTTTAACCAAATAAAAGGCACACATGGATGGAAATGAAGATGGATCAAAGTGATGTTCTGAACTTCGCAATTTTTATTGGTGAAGAGAATTGTTCCCTTTTACACAGTCTAGTGTCAAAAAGGTTGTACATATGGTGATATCCCTTGTGAAATTGTGGACGATGAAATCATTGAATATTGTTTTGATTTTGTTGGCCCAATTGGAATTCCTTTAAATACAAAGCAAGAGAAACACAGGAAACCTACCATAGCAATTGTAGGAATTAAGAGGAAAGTAGGCATGTTGGTTGTTGAAACATTGCAATCACATGTAACAGAAGGAACAAAAAACTATGAAAAAATTGAAGGGAATGTGGAGGAACCTATGCATAAACAACCAAAGTTGATCATGTGTCTGACATAACACCCTCGTTTTGATCCCTTTTGCATTAAATGAATATGATGTAAATATTTTAATTAATCATGGTGTGGAGCAAAAGGAAAAATCCCCACCATTGATTTATCGTTTTATGTTTCAGCGATTAAACCTATGCCGATGATATTTTGTGCTAGCCGACACATTAGAATTTTGGACATCATGTAAATATGCAATTTAATTAAAAACCCACAACCGGCTATGTCAATGCAACATTAAAAGAGATGGGACATGATTTCCTAAGAATAAGGCGGGGGGGAGGGGGGGAATATTCAAACCTTGAGCCATTGGGGAAAATCCAAGTGTCAAAAGAAGAACCCATCAACTACCAACCACCTTTTCTTGTCTTCTTCAGCAACCAATTAAATTCTCCAGTATATAGTTGGGAAGTTATTTCCTTGGAGCTTGGGAGGCATGGGCAGCCATCAAATCTAACAGGGTCATCATCCTTGACCACATTCATACCCAAATAGGGAGATCTCATTCAATTTCCCTCACATGGAGCAGACAACCCCATTGGACACTCACACATGCAGTGGATTTTCCTCACTGAGGAAGCCGCAATTTCTCACTCGCAGGCCTTCCTCACTTAGCCTCGGTCCTCCATCCTCTGTTATCTCCTACCCTATTTTGCAGTTGTTTCCATCCTCCCATGGTTGGGGAATAATTTTGGATGTTCGCATCAGATTGAGAAGAGAACCATGACTTCTGAGTGGTTGATGAGCTATTTCTCTACCCACGTAAAGCAATTGAATATTCAGTGAAGTCGATTTTTAGTCACATGGCTGTTTTTCCCCAATTTCCATTGTTGTTTTGGATCCTATGTTTTTTTCCTTCAATCCCATAACTTTGTAATTATTGGATATGCTTCTGTTGTTTGGTATGAACCAGTTTGGGAGTGGAAATGGGTTCTGAACTAGCTTGATAAACCTAGTGTGAGAAGGAACCTCACAGACAGATATACGGGGCTAGTTTTCTTCTTTGCACACCATAATAGCACTAGAAGGGAAGGCATAGCCTGAGGGACTATGTAGCAGAGAAGGGGATGCTTCCTTATGTTGGGTGTGTAGATGTTTTAGAAGACATGCTAGATCTAGTGTAGGTGTCCATAGATCTATGGTTGAGCTCACTAGCTTAGCAGTCAACGTTTCCAGCTCCTTTGTATCCTGATAAACCCAAATATGTTGGCTTGGTTGAGTTTTGTTGTATCCTTGGTTATGTGTGAGCCTTCTAGTGTTCCTTATTCCTTGTGGGAATCATGCCCTGCTTGGGGGTGGGAGTGTTGCTGAGAGATTGATGAGCACACTGGCATATTCTTGGGTGGAACATTGTAGCGACATAGCTTGCTTCGGGACAAGCTTCATTTCCAAGATAAGTATTTTTTTGTTTAAATATCTGTATTTACATTTGCTAATGAATTAATATGAACATGTGAATGAATGGAATGGTTTTGCTTCCATTGTATGTTAGATATGTATGCATCTGTGCATGTTATAAGTTTAATGCATTTTATATTACATTCATGGGGCTTAGTATGCCCGAATTGATAGTAGCATAGTCGCGTCCTCTCTCTAGTATAGGGGTGGGGACGTGACATCCAAGTCAGTGGAACAAGATGTACTAGTTGGTCCTAATGTATTGGCATATTGGGAACAAAAAGGGAATAGTTTAATGGAAGAGTTTTTCAAGGAGAAGCTAACACTGAAGGTATATTCATAAAATGGAAAACCTAATATAAATATCCATTGTGAAATTTTGTGGCATTGATTATGGAATGGGGGAAGTATCCTTGGCAATGCAAACAGTTCGTAACTTCAAAAACAATCATGTGAAAACAGGGTCCCACAACGTCACATTTCAATGTTGGGAATTAATGAAATTCCTTCATGTAATAGAGAAAAGAAGACAATAGCGACTAGAGATCAACTTGAGATTGATGAATCAATCAAAATTCTACATGATTTCAACCAAACTCAAGAGCCTAATTTGTTCAAGGTGGTGGAAACAACACTTGAAAACTATGAGGATAAGAAAAAAGTAAGAGTGGAGTGTACATGATGCAATAGATGGTTCTCTTTGGTGTCAACGAGTGGTAATATTGCCATTTCTCTAATTGAACACATGAAATCAAAGAAGCATGCTACGACTACTACAGATGAGGATTCACATGATACCATTGTGTTGAGGAGTGGAACAATTGGGAGGCCAAAGAATCCTACCAATGACAAGTCCTAAATACATTTGGCTAAGTTCTCGATCCCATCACTACCATCACCATTACATGGGGTTTACACAAGTTCACAGGATTCTACTGCATGTGTGTTAATTACCCAAGTTTTAATTTAATTTTAATTTGAAGTTGCATATTACTTCATCTTTTATTACTTGTTAGTAGCAGTTAGTAGATCATTTTTCAATGCTTTTTTTCATCTTATTCTAAAACAATTTCCTCCCCTGATATGAGTATGTTAGGGGTATTGGGATCCCTATCTTGATATAAGATGGAAGATATTGGACAAAAAGGCTCTAATGGATGACTAATGTGGTGGAAAATTGTGGGTCATAGAGAAACATACTAGGACAACACTATGTCATTATGGTACTGAATGATGTATTAACAATACATAAAGACATATTCATTGCAAGAAGGTTTCTGAAATAGAAATCTTTTTTGATTCATTGATATGCAATATTTGTAAGTTGATAGCTAATTGTGTTGAATTTCAGATGTGTTTATATCGCGAATCAATGAGAAACACCAAAAGACATGGGAGAGATATAGGGAAAGGGAGAAGGTTGGAGCATTTTACTCAAATTGAACTCAAAATTGTTGCAATAGACACAAATTCTACACATATATTAAAAATGTGATCTCTTTGGTGGGAGAGGACAAAGGTTTCTACGTTGTCTATTAGAACGAGGTATCTAAGGGAAAATTTGTTCGAATCTGCAGAAACAACGGATGTGTGTGAGGCTCATAAGCAAGGAAAATTATAAGGTAAAGATGCAGCTTGAGAATTTGTTCAATATATATTTCGCAACCTAGTTCATTCAAAGTCAGGGAGAAGGTATAGTGAATCCACTAAATCCATTTATGAGATGATTAAGTTATGGGAAGGTCCTAGATTACATATCTTTATTAGCTTGAATCTGGATGGCCCTTCGAAATCTAATACTTTAAGGCAAGTTATAAAATCATTGACATATATCCCATGGGAGAAGGAGTACATTTTTTAGGCAATCAAAAAAGTTTATGCTTCCTATAAATCCAAACATGGTTTAGAGGGCCCAATTCCTATATGCCTTGCTGAAGATGAAACTATTGTGAAAAAATATGTGAGGTGGGTAGGAAAAGGTGATGCATTGGTTGGTTTTTGTGGTAAGAAAGAAGAACATAAATGCCAATAACATTTATTGGTGGAAATTGGTTAGGTCGCTGCAGGCTATGATATTATTATAAACGACTTCCAGAATTGTGTGATTCTCCATTTTGCATGTGTTATTATTGAAAACCCTTTACATAAGAAGATTCCCCATTTAGTTGTGGTTGTTCATCCAACGTGCAACAGGTTTGATGCAAATTTTGTCCATTGATAATGGGAAAAATTAGAAGACCTATGGAAGAAACATGTGGAGCATTTTTTAGGACCTATTACTAGTAATTTGTCATATGGGGGTAGTAGGAGAAGAATTATTATGTTGAAGGATTATTTCTCAACAAGAGGCATGAAATATCAAATTCCCTAGGAAGGGTGGAGGCTAAATAGGATGTATGATGGTTTTAAAGTAACAAGACTTCATAACCGGGAATACATCCATAATGGAAAAAATATAGGGAATCCTTTGTTTAGCGGTCGACGAGATTTAGTTGTTGGAGAAGAGTCGATTAGTTTTAACCATGTAAGAATGGTTTATAACACTTTTAAAGTGGATGAACACAAGCATAAAATTGATATAGAGAGGATTTATGTACATAATGCACTGCAGATCATCCGCGATGTGGTATTAAAAGTAGTATCAATTGCATATCCTGCGGATCCACATGCGCATTTCCACTTGCAGTCAATGATGACATGTTACAATGTGTATGGCGAACCTCAGGATGATGATGAGATACGAAATATCAATATTCTAGAAACATAAGGAAGTATGGATGTTGCAGCACCCGATATACCAACTGATCCCATGAGCCAGCCGCTGAAGGTCAGAAAAGTTAACATTGGGATGGAAGAGAACCCAAAATTTGCAAGTGTTGGGGACTATTGGGACAAGGAGACTGTGGAAAAAATCACAGACCTGCTGTATGAATTTCAAGATCTGTTTCCGACCAAATTCTCTAAAATGAAAGGCATATTGGGTGATTTAGGATAGATGAAGATTCCATTGAAACAAGATGTGAAACCGGTAAGACATAGGCCGTATCACTTGAATCCACAAAATAAGGAGAGGGTTAAAGCTGAGTTGGATTGGATGTTGGATGCTGGAATAATTGAGCTAGTTGAAGAATTGGAATGGATCAGTCCCATGGTGGTCCAAGACAAGAAAATGGGTGAATTCTAGATATGTGTCAACTTAAGAAAATCGAATGATGCTTGTATGCATGATCCATATTCGACACCATTCACAGATGAAGTACTGGAAGGAGTAGGTTGTCAAGAGATGTACTCATTTACAGATGGATTTTTTGGTTATCACCAGATAAGGATCACAAATGAATATCGACATAAAAAAACAATTGTCATTGAATGGAGTTGTTTCTAATACACAGTGACGTCGTTTGGGTTGAAGAACGCACCTATGATATTTTTCAGGGTTTTTGTCATGAAAATCAAATATTTCATTCAAAATTTCCTAAGAGAGAGAAGGTTTGGCGATGGTATATGCACTACAGAAATTCAGGCATTACCTTTTCGACGGTCATTTTAAGATGTTTATTGACCATTCTGCTTTAAAATATCTAGTCAATAAGCCTATGTTGGGGGGGATGTATGTCGCTAATTACTTCTCTTTTAGGATTTTGATTTTGAAATAATTGTGAAGTTGGGTCACTTGAATGCTGTCCCCGATCATTTCTCTAGGATTAAGACAGGTAAAGAGCCAACAAACATTGATGAGGGACTGCTGGATGCACAACTTTTTAGAGTCGATGTCGCAGATGGTTATTATGACCAAATAATCCAATTTTTGGCGACAAGAGTCACACAGAATATTTTTCAACAAGTCAAAGGAATCAATTGGTGGTCAAGGCCTCAAACTTCTAGTTTATTGCTAGGTAGATATATAAGCTTGGACCCAATTAAATTTTGCGGCGATGTGTCCTACCACATGAACACGGGTAGATCTTAGAAGAATGTCATGCGAGAATCGCTGGGGGAAACTATGGTGGGTGTGCAACTGTAAGGAAGGTGATTTGCGCAGGGCTTTGGTGACCCATATTACACAATGATGTGATATATTATGCGCAGACATGTGATGTTTGTCAACGCACCAAAAAACCATCCCGACGAGATGAGATGCCGCTAGTACCATAGGTAACCTTAAAACCTTTTGATAAATGGGTTGTGGATTTTGTGGGTCCAAATCAACCCACCTAGGAAGATAACTAGTGCACTGTACATAATCATAGCAATAGACTACTTGATGACATGAGTGAATGCTGCACCTGTTGTGTATTGCACCGCTGCGACAGCAACAAGATTCCTATTTCATAACATTGTGACATAGTTTGAATTTCGAAGGATACTAATGAGAGACCAGGGTAGTCATTTCATCAACCACACAGTAATTGCATTGAGGGAGGAACTGTAGATACAACACAAGAAAAATACCCCATATCATCCACAAGAAAATGGGATAGTCAAAATGTTCAACAAGATATTGGATCATGCTCTTACAAAGGTATGTAATGCTAACCAAGATGATTGGGATTTGAAGATCCTAGCCGTACTATCGATGTATCGCACCACTTGTAAAAGATTGACAGGACAGACACCATTTAAATTTGTACATGGGCAAGAGGCAGTCATTCCTATGGAGTACATTGTTCCCAATCTATGCATTGCAGCAAAAACATGCATGGATGATGAAGCAACACTAGAAGAGTGCATCACGCAATTGATATAGATTGAAGAGGACCATTTCATCATAGGTATTTATTAGCACATCGAGAAGGATCGACAGAAGGCTTGGAATGATCACTACATAAAGAACAAATAGTTTCAGCAAGGCAATTTGGTGTTGCTATATGACAGCAGGTTCATGATGCATCCAGGTAAGTTATAGATGCACTGGCTAGGTCCATATCTTGTTAATTCCATTACTTCTGGGGGGAAGTTCAACTGTAGCAATTCGATGGAGCAATGCTACCGAAACTGGTGAATGGTAGTTGACTGAAGGCCTGTAAGACAAGGTCAAAATAGCACAGTGCTGGAGGTGTTGTGCACTAATATATATATCATATATATATAGGAAGCATGAAAGGAAAGGAGGGTGCACCAGGAGGAAGTGGTTGCGCAAGCGTAGGAGTCAGTATCACAATTAGGAAGCTCTGTTGCGCTAGCAAGAGGGTTGCGATGTAGTCAAATCAGCAATAAATGAAGCACACTTAAGATAGTTAATAGTCGGTGCCTGTTGAAGTGATGCGTATTGATGGTGGATCCAACCATTGGGTTCACATATTCGACGACGGATTCGGGTAGTTAATGCATGATCTGGTCATGATGGCTGCAGTTGATTTGGTAATGATTAGGAGGGCTCAAACCAATGCTATAAGAAAGTGGTCGACACAGGTTGGAAGAACCACTATGCTAAGTTAAGTTGTGAAGAGTGTTGACGCAAAGTTTGAATTCTAGCGTTGTTGAGTGAATTGAGTGATTTGTAGACTGCAAAAGAGCGTTCGTTATGACTGTGGGGAAGTGTTGCGAGATGCAGAGTAACCCCGACGACGTAGAAATTTCAAGTGAGAGGGACTCACATATCCGACCAGTCACCATTATTGAGGAGGTTTCAAGTATGTCAGTCGGGTCATCATTAGTTCCAAAGAGGAAGTGAAAGGGTCAAAAGTCGAACCCTCTGATACTGCAGAAGCGGAAAATGCACACATCAATGAAGGCACAAGGAGAAGGAACTACGCAGGCGGGCCCATCAAGCTCTGGGGCTATCAAATCTACCGCATGAATGGGTGTTTCAATCCACAACATTCCAGGTTATGTTGCTCCCACCCGACCTAGTGCAAAGCCTCGACGGCTAACCAAAAACTAAAAATATCAGCCTAGGATGCTGTCGTTGATGAGGGGGATGGTGTGCAAGATGGACATTGTCCTTACCATGATGGAGATGAATTATGACAACCATGACTTGTTGGAATTATCGGATGTATCCAATGATCCCTATGAATATTTTCCTTCATTCCAAGGCAGACCCATCGTGTGCATCCCGCATCCTTGAGCGTAAGGATTGGATAAATCCGGGATGCTAGGACTCATTAACATGTCATGCTTTGGGCAGATAAATGAGGCAAATGGTTGCGTTAAGAAAAGTTTGTCTAGCTATCATGGAGGGACATTGTGGCGGGACACACCAATTGTAATTATGGTTTACTTGATCTCAAAGATTATAGGGTTTGCAAAGGATGGACCAGACCCATCGGAATATTTCAAGGGCTGAGATAATGATAAACAACTTGTCGCAAGCTTGAAACATAGGTTCAACTTGTAGAGAAAAGAGAGGGCCTACCAGATAGATAGTATTAATGAACGTTCAGTTTGTATTGGGGCAGGCATTATCAGTAGCTAGATTGTACGAAATAATCGCCCCTTCCAATGCACTTCATGGGTGATTGCGTGTGTGCAACAATGCGCAGTAGGGGTACAAATGAACTAGTCCCTCTTTTTTCTGAACCAATTGATAGAGGACGTAGTCACAGTTTAGGCCAGAGAGTGGCCTTTCACATATATTTGGCTATTGATCCTCATCGCACTATTAGCGTGGATGGAGCCGATGGATTACCAGGGTATGGACGTAGAAGTTGTTAAGGTGTGCAAGGGCGCACATTTTCAAAATCTGTGGTGGGTTGAGGATCCTACGTGACAAGAAGATTGCGTAATTAATTTTTGGGTCTATTGGGAGGGGCAGTAGGAATCAGTAATGAAATTTTCTCATCTATCAGATGAAGCTGCGGTTAGGTATCATTGTATTGTGTGGTTCTACGTCGAGTTGTACACGATTCATATTCAGGAGCAATGTGACCCTAATAAACACTGGCTCTCGATGCCCTACAAAGTGACAAATGCAGAACTGGAGGTGCAAGTCTAGGATTGGCCAGTAGAATGGCATGAACCAGTAAGCACTGAGGAATTCTCCATAGGACCACCTGTGAACTCTCCTAAGGATTCGGTGCGCAAAGAGCAGATTCAACACAACTCTGATGGAGATTCATCGACAATGACCCCTAGCGACCCGGAGGCAATGCGCATCCTCATGAAAATAAGGATGAAGTTGCATATGGAGTAGGAGGCGAGTAGCAACACTAGATCCTCCATGGAAGCGCAACTACATCAAATTATAAAGTCCGTCATAGATTCATCAGATACCACAGCTAAAGAAATGAGGAAGTCATCCCAGGAATGCTTTGCTGAGGTACGCACCAAGTTGGATTCTATTTATGTTGTGTTAAGAAGAGCACCGAAGAGTGACGCTGTGTTGGACACACCGTTAATTAGTGCCAAGTCATGGGTCAGGAATGTTTAGATTCCCCCAAATGCAATTGACACTGGACAAGAGGACATGAATTCGTCATTGTAGCATCTGTAGAATATTGCGGTGGATATCAACAAGTTGTCAACACAGACCTTAGTACACATGCAAGGGATTGCCAACTAGGAGTTGGCCTGTCATCAAAAGGATATCGATGACCATTACTTGCGGTCACAAACAAAAGAGGAGGCACTGCGAAAATAATTGGAGGAATTACGCCACGCATAGGAAACATTGATGGCTTCCAAAGAGCAGGAAATCGCAGCACTAAAGAAGCCACAAGAGGATCTTAAGGCGAAGACAACAAAATAAATCACATAATTGAAGAAAGAGATTGTCCTCTTGGTTATTGAAAAGGTGCAATTGTTTTCTAGTCGCGGTGAAGTGGAAGGGGCCATTACACAGACTTGTCAACAAATCCTTGAAAGAACCACGAATTTGGATTCTGTAGCAAAGGAAAAATGAATTGGGGCAGTTATAGAGCAGCTGCAACATGATAACGCCCATCTTAATGATCTCATATGCCTAGATACACCACCAGAGAAGGTCGTGGAATGGAAGAGTTCCATTGAGTATATTGTGGCACAATTCGATGAAATGGAGCAGGATGCCAAGAAGATTGATGAGGAAATGACACAATTTTAGGGCAGTGTTGTCCAAGATGAACAGCTAGAGAAACTGACCAAGCAGTTGTAGGAAGCTCAGGGATAATTGGAAACATTGAAGAAGGCATTGTAGAATATACCACCAATTTTCTAGATCACACAATCAATAGAACTTAGGGAACTACAGCAACACGTCGGCAAGGCACAGGAGAGGCAGTGAAATTGCACTGACCAACTCGACGAATTCCAGGACATTGGTGCTCAGTTGTCGGTAAAAGAAATTGTCGCTTTATAGGATACACAATAGGGGAAGAAAAAGGTGAATTCCAAGCTAGTTGAGCACCCAATAAAGAAATATCTACTTGGAAGCCAAGACCTTGTTGAGAAGGTCAAAATATGGGTCGCAGAGATCACGCAGTAGTATGAAGACTTCAACGTAAAATCCAATGAATACACC
This sequence comes from Pseudotsuga menziesii, assembly GCA_001517045.1. Classification (NCBI taxonomy): domain Eukaryota; kingdom Viridiplantae; phylum Streptophyta; class Pinopsida; order Pinales; family Pinaceae; genus Pseudotsuga; species Pseudotsuga menziesii. The sequence continues at coordinate 137,263 of LPNX010904296.1, forward strand.
ATGTCCAACCGATGTGGCCCGAGGGCGAGCCACAAGATTGTGTTGGGGGCCTGTTAGAAAGGGGTTTTGGGTAAGCTAGTTGACATTGCACAAGGAAAAGATAGCGGGAAATATGGAAAATATATTATTTTTTAATATTTTGTGTCACTTTTTGTACTTTTGACCATATTTTGTGGATATTGATCATTAGTTGGTAGGATTCAGTTAGGAATTAGTTAGAAATTGTCTAAGTGGACCATGAATGTAAAGGAGCAAGCCTATAAGTCGATGAAGAATTGTAAATGTGATGATCGATTGATAGAGGGAGATCGCAGAGTGAATCTGATTGTAGACTATGAACTGAGAGCTTGACGCTCAGCAAAAATACTGTCTTCTTTGAATCTATAGTTGATTGTGCAGAGTTAATATAATGAGAAAGAGATTGAATTGAATTGTTCTCTTGTTTTATCTCTTTCTGTTTTTCTTCTTTGTGAATCCCATGACAAGTATGAAGTGACTGTGTGACATGAATCCATGATGCAATGTTTACTATTTATGAATGATGTTATATTCTTAGTTCTATTTGCAGAACAGTATGGTTATTTTTGTTATCCTTATTTATGCTATGAATGATGAGATTTGTTAAGGAAATGATGATGAATGATGTTAAGAATGATTAATCCCTGGTCAGATTTGATCGATAACTGATGCAGTGTCGATGCCCACAAGTCCTCTTCTGTTCGGCGGAAACTTGGTTCCGTCAGCACTCCCTTGAATATCTTGGGTGAGACTTCATCCGCTTTGCGGGTGTTTCGAGACGGGGTAAAACTTGTCTAGGCCTGTGCTTAAGGAGATCGTGGCCAGTCAAGTGTCAACAGTGTGGGAACCCTTCTCGACTGGGTTTTGTTGGTGGGGTTTGCGCCAACATTTTGGTATTCATTATTAAGGTCTGTATTACTCTCTTCTTGTCAATTTCTTTTGTTTTTATGTTATTTCTAGGACTTGGTTCCATAACAATATCAGCCTTGCAACTAATAAAATTTTGCAAAAAAGGTTGCGAGATGTATGCAACCCTTGTATCATATTTACTAGAGGACAAAGGCAAAAGGATAGAAGACTATAAATTGTTGCAAGATTTTAAGGATGTGTTTCCAGATGAAGTTGACGGACTGCCAATAAAACTGAACGTTGATTTCACAATAAATGTTGTTCCATGGGAAGGACCAATTTTTGAGATCGTTATAGACTGATCACACCAAAATTGGTATACTTGAAGATGCAATTATAAGAGTTAATGAGCAAAAGGAATATGACACCTAGTGTGTCCCCTTAAGAGCACCAGTGTTGTTTTTCACAAAATGGATGGAACCATGAGTTTTTCTATCGATTACTCGCCGCTAAATATGGTGACAATCAAGAACATATACCCATTACCCAGGATTGATGATTTGTTTGATCAACTGAAGTGGTTTTGGGTGTTTTTAAATATTAGTTTGAGGTCTAATTATCATTAAGTGGGGATAAAATAAGAATACATTCATCACACATTTTTCCAAATAAGATATGGCCATTATGAGTTCAAGGTGGTGTCATTTGGTCTCACCAATGCATCGAACACATCCATGTGCCTCATGATTAATATCTTCAACAATTATTTAGACAAGGTCATGCTAGTATTTTTAGAAGATGTTCTTGTGTACTCCAGAAGCAATTTTTGTATGCCAAGTTGAGCAAGTATAATTCTATTAGTGTAGAGTACAGTATTTATGCCACATTGTATCAGAGGAAGGAATTGCAATGGATCTAGAGAAGATTGAAGCCATAAAAATTTGGCCTATTCCAAAGAATGTTGCATATGTCATATCATTTATGAGTCTTGTAGGGTACTACTAAGGATTTATTGAAGGGTTTTCCAAAATTTCCCATCCATTCACAACATTGTAGAGAAACAATGTGAAGTTTGTGTGGTTTGAGAAATGTGAGGAAAGCTTCAAGCAATTGAATCATTCGCTTACTCATGCCTTAGTTTTGAATTACATTGAGCTAAGAAAGGTGTGCGTGCTGTGTATGGATGAATGGATTCCAGGAAAGGGTGGTGTGCTTATGTAGGAAGGAAATATGAACTGTTATGAGTCATGAAAATTAAAGGAGCATGAGAGAAATTACATGACCCATGATTTGGAGCTATCCGCCATAGTGCATGCTCTCAAAATGTGATGTCATTGTCTATTCGGGAGAATATTGAAGCTCAAAACAAGCCATATGAGCCTAAAATATATGTTTGAACAGCCACACTTAAATAAACTCCATACAAGATAGGTGGTTAGAATAACTATCTGAATTTGAATTTGGAATTACACATGCGAGAGGCAAGGATAATAGGGTTGTTGATCCTGTAAGAAGAAACTTTTACGTAGCAATCGTAAGCATATGCATATCAGAATTGAAGACAAAAGTTATTGAAATGAAAAGCAGGGATGAAGGCTTATATTCATGTGAAAGAAATTTGTAGAAGGGAGTTCCGAATGGAAAGTGTACATGTTATCAACTTCAAGAAAATGGCTTTGTTGTTTACATAGGCACAGTGTACATTTCCAATTGTGCAGAGTTAAAGAAAATGGTAATGGATGAAATTCACCATAACCCCTACTTGAGACATCTAGGATACAAAGAGACCTTAACAATAGAAAGGAAGCATTATTTTTGGCATGGGATAAATAAGGACATGAAAAGGTATATCTCTAAGTTCCTTAAGTGCTAGCAGGTAAAGGTACTACATCAACATCCAACATGATTGTTGTATCCTTTTCCTATTCCAAAATGCAAGTGGGAAGTAGTTTCCATGGCGTTCATAACAGGTCTTCCAAGGAAAGTGAGATAGCATGATTCAATCATGGTGGTGGTGGACAAGTTGTGAAAGGAAGCCCATTTTATCTCAATTAGGTCCACTCACAAAGTGAGTGACATAGAAGGTATATACATGAAAGAAGTAATTTTATTGTATGGGTTACCCAAGAAAATATTATTTTACGGAGATGCAAACTTTACATCAAATGTTTCGAAGGGATTGTTTAAGGAGTTGGGAACTCAATTGAATTTTAGTGCATCCCATCATCCTCAAACAAATGGTTAGACTGAGAGGTTGGATCAAGTCATTGAAGATACAATAAGGATGTATGTGATGGAAAATCCATCCAAGTGGGAAGATTACTTACATTTTGTATAGTTTGATTACAATAATGGACATCAAACACCATTAGGAATGATATTGTTGGAAGAATTATATGGAAAAGGATGCATATCTCCATTGAATTGGAACAACCCAGTTAATAGGGTATTGCTTGGAACATAAATGCTTTAGGAGATGGAATAGGAAATTCTAAGGATCAGGAAGAATTTAAAAGAAGCATAAGATAGGCAAAGAATTATGTCAATCTAAAGATAGTGCACAAGGAATTTAATATTGGATATCATTTTTATTTGAGAGTGAAGCCAAAGAAAAGTTCCATGAAGTTGAGGATTCATGCCAAGTTGGCACCTAGATATTGTAGACCATTTGAAATCCTTCATTGGATAGGACCAATTTCATATAGGATTGAATTTCTTGCTAATATGAGAGTGCATAATTTTATTTTCAGGTTTATTTACATAAATGATATATACATGACCTTGATCACATAATTGATTGGAATGTGATTCACGTGGAACCTAAGGGACAATTCCAGGTAGATCCTACATAGATCATGACAAGAAGCTGACCTTGATTCAAAACTGAGCCATTGAGCAGGTGAAGGTGCAATGGAAGCACCTTGGACCTGATGCGGCCACATGGGAGTTGAAGGATGTCATAAGGGAAACATATCCATTTTTGTTCAGTTTTGAAAACACTGAGGACAATGCTTTTTTTATGGGGAGGGGATTGTAATACCCCCATTTTGACCTCTATTGTGTGTGTATGTGTGTGGATTCTAATGTAAATGTATGGGATGTTTCTCTCATATCGTGGAGATCAAGGCCAAGGACACTTCTATTGAATGTCCAAGTTATAGAGGGAGCTATTTTGTATTTTACAACCATGTGCTAGTAATCCATGTGCCATGTACATGCGTGTAAATGTTTCTAATATGAAATAAAGTGTCCAAGGTTGGTCATGGAGGAAACAAGAAATTAAATTGGGGTTGTGAGCATTATCCACTGGGGAGAGGTGAGGGGGAATGGGAAAACAAACCCTCTAATTTCCATCTGTCATTATGAGAAGACAAGAAGGAATTCATGCCACCCATTAAATTATTGCACGGAGGTACATGAGGAATAATCTCAAGTGTTAATTGGGCAGGTACTAAAAGGAGACAACGTGTATTATAGGGTATGGGTGGATCGCTTAAGGTAGAAAGAAGTGGAATGCATGGAAGGGCATTCCCATTCAATTATGAATGTAGCATGGAATTACAATTAATGAAATGCTCATGTGTGTGCACTCCCAACAACATGGATAGGAGAATTAGCTTTGAGAGAGAGAGGGGGGGAAGGGAGGTACATTCTATCCATTTTTCTTGAATGAAGGTAGACACAACCCAAGGGAGTAGAGAGTGTTGAGGCTGAGAGAAAATATGTTGACATCATACACAATGTGAAATCGGTAAAAGGGTTGATGTGCCATGCTCACGCCACAATGCTAACCGGGAAAATCGACAGCAAAATCAGCATCGACGAGGCCATGAATGGGTTGTAGCCTCAAGGGTTCCAACTTTCAAATCCTGGCATATTGACAAGGGAATGGGATCAATCGGGACTGGAATTAGAGTTATTGTGGGAAGGTGATGTTTGTGGTATGAATTTTGACTCCGGACACAAAAATCATTGGAGTCAAGAATCCTTATTCCATATGACGAACTTTTTTGCATGATTGGGAAAGGATTTTTGGGTTCCTGTTGTAAGTGGATGTTCTTTCTTCTTCATAAAGGGCATGAGTTTACCTTGTTCTAAACTCATGGTGGGTGTCTAATGATGCAAAGAGAAGGTTGATAAAGAGATTACATAATGTGTGGTTAATTTAGTTGAGCTACAAGATTTGGTTGTTTTCCTGCCAACTGATTTACCAAAGAAGGTGCCACTTGCAGAAAAAGCTCTCTCGGATAGAATTTGCTCTCCATGCTTCAAGTTGGAAATAAGCAAGCATCTCTTCAGAGAATGCTCTTTTGCTAAGCCTTGTTGGGTGTTTGTTTAGTGTGATCATGCAAATTTTTTCAAGGGAAGTTAAGTTGGAGAGCATTTCTAGTCGATGATAATGGAAAATGAGATTAGTTATTTCCTTGTGTTTGGTTAGTTATTGAAAACTGAAGTGTAAATGTAACTAAAGGTCTTCAATTAATCGAAGAGGCTACTAGTGATTGGACCCACATGCATACTCTGATTTCTTTGAGAAAGAGGTTGTAATTTTTTTTTTCGTCCTTTGACTATTGTATTATATTTTTAAAAATTATTAAAAAGAAAAAAATATATCCTTTCTCTTCATCTTTTGATAATTAAAAGATTTTAAATACCAATTTTTCACTGAAGTCATCTTTACGGCATCAATATTAACTCAGGTTTACCGACTGCATGGTGGGTGAGCATGATTCTTGACCATCAATATTCACTCGGGTTTGTGGACTCCGTCTGGATTCTTTATCACCTCACGGTGCTGACCTGTTCTTTCCTCACACGGGACCACTTAAATTGTGAAAAATAAAAGTAATATATTGAAGGTATTGTGGATGAATAAATGGAAATTGAGGATTGATAGGTAATAAAAGTTCTAAAAAAAGTTATGTAATAAAAATAAATATACCATAAAATATAGTTTTTTAAATTTGAAATATATATTGAAAAATAGTGTATTCTTTAAGATCCTAAAATCCAAGATGCTATAACATAATTTCATTGAATGAATATCCTGAAAAAAAAAACCTCTCTCTATGCTTTTTCATATACAAACGAAAGTTCAGTACCTCGTCCCATTGAATTAAATGGTTATACACAATTTAACGAACTGAACAACTATAAACGGTGAACCAACTATTTAGAATCGTGAGTGGTTGATACTAACTTAGATTAAAGTGAACCCTTTTTCAAAATCGTGAGTGAGTGGTTACTATTAGAACTTAGATTAAGGTAAAGACTTGTTTTGAAATCGTGAGTGAGTGGTTGGTATTAGAATTTAGATTAAGGTGAACATTTAGAAAATGAATGGAGATTTTAATTTTTGAATGGATTAAAATTTCAATTTTGGTTTATCAGACTTTAGGAATGAAAATACTTGGTTTACTTAAAATCTTGTTCCTGTGCTCAAAAAGCTTGCCGAGAAGCTTTCCAATCTCATATGGTTTTGACAAGTTAGGAGGTTATAAAGGTTTGTATTGTAAAAAATACTATGAAACTCAGATCTAATATGGGTGTAATCAAGACACTCTAAGGGAAAGTGATTTGCATCCTCAACTCTGATAGACTCACACAGATGGAAAACCCTTTCCATCCATGGAGTTTTAGGAATAGACAAGTGACATGTTTTGCTATGGAGTTCATGAGAGTTCGTTCTAATATTGGTTATATTAATTTTCTTTCGGGAGCTATTTTGTGTCGAGAGATGTTAAAATTGTTGTGCCATTTATATCTTCAAGCAATGAGAGCAAAATTATTATTGTAGTAAAAGGAGAATGAATATACACACTGAACAAATCAAACCACACACGAAACGAATGATTATAGCTCAGATAATTACAGTATCATTGTCATTAATTAAATATGGTGTTACGATAGTTTACATAAAGGAAGAATATGAATCCATTAGGGAGGAATTCGAATCTACCTACTAGATATGACTGTACCTAACTAACTAGCTAAATTAGGATGTCTCAATCAATATCAGAGTCCAATTGGTTAACTCCATATGTCTAAACAACTCATACAATCAGTAATTGTCAGTTAACTCAGTCTAACTAAAGTGGTAGGTGAGAAAAGACACATAATCCACATGCAGCCGTGCATAACAGGCACTAACTGAACTGATTGTGAAGTAACTGAAAGTAACTAGAAATTAACTAAGCTAGGAGGCGCCTAAAGTGATGCATGCAAATGCAGACAGTGTCAGTCAGCCTCTAGTAGTGTTCCCCACACTCTAGTAATTGGGACATGTGTCCCCATTAGGCCATGTGGACCCAATGGTACTAGTGGAATTAATTAATTAATTAAAACTCTTAAGTCATGATAAATTAATCTAATAGACAGTTTGATAAAGGGAGGATTAATAATCCTAACAGCTATGCCATTTAGATCTTCAAGCAATGAGTCCAAAATTATTATTGCAGTAAAAGGAGACTGAAGATACACATTGAAAAATTCAAACCACACAGGAAACATATGAGTATAGCTCATATAATTATAGTACCATTATCATTAATTAAATTCATTGTTACAATAGTTTACATAAAGAAAGAATTCGAATCCATTAGGGAGGAATTTGAATCTACCAACTGGATGTGACTGTACCTAACTGACTAGCTAACTTGGGATGTCTCAATGAATATTAGAGTCCAATTGGTTAACTCCAGATGTCTAGACAACTCATACAATCAATATTCCTCAGTTAACTCAATCTAACTAAAGTGGTAGGTGAGAAAAGGCACCTAATCCACATGCAACAATGCACAAATGGCGCTAACTAAACTGATTGTGATGTAACTGAAAGTAACTAGAAATTAACTAAGCTTAACTAGTTCCAACTCCAACTAACTGAAGGAGGTTGGTGTCGAGACTCCCAGTGGCTCCTAAAATGTATGGATTGGTCTAGGAGGTGCCTAAAATGATGCATGCAAGTGTAGTCAATGTCATTCAACCTCTAGTAGTATTCCCAACGCTTTCGTAACGGGTACATGTGGCCCCATTAGGCCATGTGGACCCAATGGTACTAGTGGACTTAATTAATTAATTAAAACTCCTAAGTCAGGTTAAATTAATCTAATAGATAGTTTGATCAAGGGAAGATTAATAATCCTAACACTCCCCCTGAATCCTAACTTTGGAAACTGTGGGACTTGGAAACAAGGACATAAGTCACCCATATACAATCTAAAAGACATATGTTGCTTAATACAACTGAGGAAATAGGGGAAAACATCATGGGAACCACCCCCCCCCCCCTCAAAATAAGCGGAAAATAAGAAAATGAAAGCTATCTTTAGAATAAAGAAGCTTCCTCCTAAGAAAAAAAAATTGAGCGAAACACTGCTGCAAAATTGCAGCTCTATGCAACAACATGGTCCATCTATGCAGTAGCCTCTTGAAGGTGTGCATGTGAACCTCTTAATGATCTTCTAAACTGGTGACTGTGTATGTTTCTTCTGGATGGTGAAGGTAGAGAATGATCAAGTTTCTTCTTTTGTGGGCCATGTAGCTGATCATTCGCAATCATCTAGCTGATCATTCGCAATCATCAAGTAGTACCGACCTGGAACTTTTTTGCACCACTCTATAGGGAGCCAATCTGTGAGAGATAGTGCAACATGTTCGTTCTGATACTAGGACCTAGTTCTTCTTCTGTGTTCTGGATTTCCAGCACCACTTTTAGCTACATCTAGGAGATTCGATCCCATCTGGGATTAGGCTTCTGATTTGGAATGGATACTGGTTTTGGATTTAGAATCTTATGAGATTTAGTCTCAATAATAAGATCATGCTGAATTTGATCTTCCTCATCTGAATTTGAAACCTGTAGCAAATCATCATCATAAAAAATGGGTGGAGAATGGTTATACCTTGTTGTGCTGCTGATGGTGGTGTGTCATACAACTGATCTTCTTTGAAATGGACACTCTTATCAATGAAGCATCTCTTAGTTGCAACTTCCATTATTTTGTTAGATTTTGCATCTTTTGCATATCCCAGCAAAATGCATTCGCTACTTTGGGCTTGGAAGGACTTCCTCTTTTCAAGTGGTATTCTTGCCCAAGCTTTGGAACCAGAAACTCTCAAATGAGAGACATCGGGTTTAGACCCATGTAGTGTTTCAAATGGAGTGGCCCCAACCACTGATTTATGAGGCACTCTATTATGTAAATACAAAGCAAACTTTACTGGTTCGGTCCAAAGAGAAGGAGGGAGATGTTTGGCATGGAGAAGGCATGTTGCTATCTCCTTCAATGATCTTTTCTTCCTATCAGCCACACCATTATGTTGTGGTGTGTATGGAACTGAGTGTTCCATTCGAATCCCTTGTGATTCACAAAAATTATGGAAGTCTCCTTTGGTCTACTCTCCTCCTTTATCAGATATTATAGACTTGATTTTATTACTGAAACTATTGTCAACCATAGCCTTAAGAAATTTAAAAGTATCAAAAAATTATTATTTTTGTTTCATGAAGTAGACCCAGTAGTACCTAGAACAATCATCAATAAAGGTGAGGAAATACCTGCAGCCATTAATGAATTTTGCGGCCATAGTTCCATCTACATCACTCTATATCAAATCAAGTATAGAGTCAGCTCTATGTGCCTTCCCAACATCATACCTCTTTTCTGGATTCTTACCTACCAAGCATCCAATACATACTCCATCGGAAGTTTGGATGGAAGGAAAACATTCAACCATTTTATCATTTTGGAGCTGCTTAAGACATTTGAAATTGAGATGGCCAAATATCTCATGCCAGATCTTGCTGGTGTTGTTAGCATGAGACAATAAATTTGTAGGAGGAGAGTCAGGTAAGAAATGTGAGAACTCATAAGCTTTAGTAGAGTCATTTTCAATACCTTTCGCTATGAGTTGTCCAGTGGCTTTTTCTGTGATATCAATTGTCTCTGAATCGAATGTGACTCTCTTGGGAGAGCATGTATGAGTCATATGATAAACACACAACATGTTAGCTGCAAGGGAGGGTACATAGAGGGCATTATTAAGATCACCATGCTTCACTCGGAATGAGCCCCTTTTTCCTACTAGAATATGGGAATCATCTCCCATGTGAGTATTAGGACCCTTTGACAGTGTGAAGGCCGAGAAGGATTCTTTGGAGGAAACCATGTGGTTGGATGATCCAGAATCAATTATGTATGTTGTAGACTGAGTAAGGCTAGCTTTCAAAGCATGCACCTTTCATGTTCTTCTTTATGTGGTTCTTCATTAGGGTTCTTTGCTCCTTGTGGGAGAGCAATGTTATGCTACTTGAGGAGAGCTAACGGTTGATCAATCTTCTTCTTCATACAATTATCTTGAAGATGGAAACCCTACACAAAATAGGGACATATCTTCTTTTCAAACTTCTTCTTCTTAGAGCCTGAGGCTCCTTTTGAAGTCTTTTGATTCTGTTTAGGCTTCAAATCAGCTGCTTTAGGCTCCTTCTTTTATTTCCATTTGGATTGCAAAGAGCCAGTCACCAAGAGATCTTGATCTTTGGAGGTATTGATGAATCCTATTCGAATCAACTTCTCTTGCTCCTTGATTAAGGACTGGAAAAGGGAATCAAGTGAAGGAATTTTCTAATTCGGAAAGGAATTTCGAATGGAAGATTGAGACAAATATTGAATACTCTGGACCAAGTTTGTTGAGAATGGACAAAACATTTTTCTCATCCTTTCTTTCTATTCTAGACTGTCTACGTTGGAGTGTAAGAGACTTGAATTTAGTAAAGAATTGCTCCATTGCTTCAAAATTGCTAGGATGTAAGGCTACCATCTCATGCTCTAGGAGGTGTCCCTGAAGCTCATCTTGTTGTCCAAACAATTCTTCAAGCTTCTATTAGGATTCTTTGGGTGTCCTCAAACCTTCAAGGTGGAAGAGGAGATCTCTGGATATATGGGTCCATAGATAACCGAAAGCTTCATCTAAGAGGCTCAGAAACATGTTCTTCTCAACTAACTGATGGGGCTCAACCTCCCTTCCAATTATTATCATGTAGTAGCCAAGATTGTATAAGGCTAGTTGCATATATTCCCTCTAATCAAGATAATTGAAGGGTGTTCGGATCTGAGGAGTAGATGGTAGAGAATCCATAATTCTCTGGTTCAATGGCCACAAATATTCACATAAGCTATGTAGCACCTATATATTTTCATTGAAAAACACTAAACAATTCGAAGTTTGTTAGAATCATGCTTTTCCTCTCAACATGAACACTTTTTTGGGGTCCATCACACCCACACTACCACTGAATAAATTCATAGGAAGCAAATCAAGATTGGGGACTTCTGTGGAAACCCAACATCTTTTGGTGTTCAATGGAGAGAAGCAAACATATGAAGCCTGGTTGATATGGATCTGATACCATGTTAAATTTGTTGTTCCATTTATATCTTCAAGCAATCAGTCCAAAATTACTATTATAGTAAAAGGAGAATTAAGATACACACTGAACAAATAAAACCACACATTAAATGGATGAGTATAGCTCATATAATTACAATATCATTGTCATTAATTAAATCTGGTGTTACAATAGTTTACATAAAGGAATAATTTGAATCCATTGGGGAGGAATTCGAATCTACCAACTGGATGTGGTTGTACCTAACTGACTAGCTAACTCAGGATTTCTCAATCAATATCGGAGTCCAATTGGTTAAATCTAGATGTCTAAACAAATCATACAATCAGTAATCCTCAGTTAGCTTAGTCTAACTGAAGTGGTAGCTGAGCAACGGAGCCTACTCCACATGCATCCATGCACAACTTGCGCTAACTAAACTGATTGTGATGTAACTAAAAGTAATTGGAAATTAACTAAGCTTAACTAGTTCCAACTCCAAGTAACTCCCAGTGGCTCCTAAAATGTAGGGATTGGTATAGGAGGAGGTTAAACTAATGCATGCAAGTGCAATCAGTGACATTCATCCTCTAGTAGAGTTCCCCATGCTCTAGTAACTGGTACATATGGCCCCATTTGGCCATGTGGAATCAATGGTACTAGTGGACTTAATTAATTAACTAAAACTCCTAAGTCAAGCTAAATTAATCTAGCAGAGAGTTTTATCAAGGGAGGATTAATAATCCTAATAAGAGATGCTTCTTATCCTCCAAGTTAGGATTAATGACCTCCTTATAGTATATTAATTTTCTCTTAACCACTAAATTTTCATCACAACAGAATTTCTCTTTAAACTTAGAAGTAATAATATTTTTTACATTGTCAATGTGGTGCACAATGTCATTTTTATTAATGCCCCAATGGTTTAAGCAAGCCATGGTATCTTTACACCAACACCGCTTGAGGCGTAGTTTGTTTTGACTTGAAATTAAAGCAATTTTAGGAAGTCTCTTGTTTCCCATGTTATTTATCTTATGCTTGTACATCAGGTACCTAGTCATAGCAACATTCTCAATTGGGGAAAGACCCACTTCTATGTGGAGAATAGAATAAGGCATATTGCTTTTAATTTTGCGAATATAATTTATAAATTGCTTCTTGATTTGCTCAATATTCCTCCAAGATTCTCTAGAAATGTTGCACCCCCATACTTCACAACCATAAAAGATAACAGCGATGACAAGAGTTTAAAATAGGAACTTCTTTTTATCCCACATGACCATAATGGCCAATTTACAGTTATTTTCAAGAGCAAAATAAGCTTTCCACCCTCCATTAATCATTTTCTCAATGCTATAGTTCCAATTGAGCTTGTGATGAATGTCAATTCTGAGATACTTGTAAGAAGTCACTTCCTCTAGTTTTCTATTATCATAAATAAAATTTGTGTAGGTGTCTTTCTTATATTTATAATCATGAGTTTTGTCTTGTCGGTGTTAACAGTCACACCCATGTTAGAGAATACATATTTGATAATTCTTAATTGCTTATCAAGATCAAAATGATATATTTCCATAAGAACATTATCATCATCATAAAGTTGGAGAATTATAACTATCCCAACTAAGATTGTACCAACGCAGCCTGCTTCTTCTAAACACTTTTTTAGGGTATCAATGTAAATGCCAAAAATTGTAGGGGAGAGTGGGAAACCTTGTTTAAATACAATATTACAATTTATATTTGTTTTCCACCCCTCATTATTCTTAAACTTGGAAATGACCTTTTTTGTATAAACTTATCGTAGAAACTCTCAACTCAAAGGGAACCCTAAGCTCCTCTAGCCTATTCCACAGGTTATTTATAGGAATTGTATCAAAATCTTTTCTAAAATACACAAAGCAATGAAATAGTTCAGACTTATTATTACGGCATTCCTCTGCAATGATCCTAAGTGCAAGGAGATGGTCCATGGTTGAATTATTCCTTCTAAAACTTGCTTTCCTAGTTTAACCCTCTTACCTTTCATTTCTAGGCATCCATTGATCTTCTTTTCTAAGATAATACCATATAACTTAGCTAAGAGAGCGATAATCATAATAGTCTTATAATTAGAGAGTTCATTTTTATCGCCACTTTTGAAAATAAGAATAATGAGGCTTCAAGTCCAAGGTCTAGGAAACCCTTGCTTGACCACTAAATTAAATAGTTTATGGATGTGAGAGATGAGGACATTCCCTTTATTTTTAAGATATATGCTTGGTATCCTTCAATGTCTTTGTCTTTTCCATTTGCTAAGAACCTAACCCCAAAATCTATGTGTTCTAACGAGAAAATGTTTTTCATTGTAAGAAGGGTTTCAATGTTATCTCTAATATGCGAGGATTCATAAATCATTTTAAGATAGGAATTCCAATATTTTAAAGCAATTTTATTTTCTTCTTTTGTTTTGCAAGTTAGAATTTGCCTCCAGAATTTCTTAGGAGTCACCTTGGAGAGGTGTAGGAGTTTTTCTCATCTTTTACATAGATAATGTCTTTTTTTTTCTTTTAATTAATGCTTTGTAGTGATTTATCTTATCCATTTTTATCGAATCTATAGTAGCTTGCTTAATTTCTTTTCTTGCATCTTTACACTCTTGATCATACCAAGGGTTGGTTCTACTATTCCTCGTTTTAGTCTAGAATTCAATAGGGAGCTTGTTAATGGATGACAAGAGTGTTGTAGAAAAATTATGGTAGATATTTTGTATATTCTCCATGCTAGATAAAGGAGGTAGTCTATTTTTTAGATAATGGAGAAAAATGTCATCTTTATTTTTATCGAAGATCGGGTGCTTTTGGAAATGATAGTTTTCCTCCTTGGGATCACCATTCATGGAAATATTAAGAGTTATAATTAAATGTCTATGATCAGAGTCAAGCTCATGGTCATTGAAGATGTTGAAATCTATTAATTTTTTGTATATAGGGATATGAGGTATAACATGATCTACCACACTACTTCAAAGCCCATGGATACAAGTCATATGGCTAAATTTTGTCCATTTTGTGAGACCATTTCAATTGATAATATGTTGAGCACTACAAAATTTTACCAACTCCACGGGGACTTCACTTAGTGAACTTCTCACATAGCACGTTTGATTGTGGGATATTAAAGAATGCCCTTAATTTTGAGAGATATTGACCCAAATTCTTTTTGTTGAAACCCCCTCCCCACCCCTTTTTATAGCTCAATCCTTATAAACCACCCTACCCATCCCCACCTTAAACCCCTTATCCCCCCAATACTTGCAATATATTGGTTCGATTTTGTACCCGTTATCTAGCTCAAGGTATTCCTCTAACCAAAGATGATTAGGGTTGGAATAGTTGCTTAAAAGAATAGCTTGGTTACTAAAAGTTCAAGCATTGAAGTCACCCATCAAATGGATATTTCCTTCCTTCCTTAAAGAAGAAATTATCATGTTCTAAACGGTCATAAGGACAATTTTTATCTAAATTGGTTTTTTTATAAAAGTTGGAATTAAAAGGGGAAAAATGGCTATGTACGTTTTTTCATCATTAATGACTATGATCTCTATCCGAATAAACATGTTCTAAGGGAATTTCTTATAAATCTAACTATGTGGGGATATGTTACTCCTAATGTAACAAGCTATACCCCCAATTCATCTACAACATGAACGTTTATTTCATATTTACCATATGACATATCCATCTATATTACAGACATTAAACTCCTAGTGTTCCAAGTTTCAACCAATAATATAATATCAATTTCGCTCGGGAGCCAACTTAACTTAAGGCCTTTGGTCCATGGAAATCCTCAACATCTCCAGGATAAGATCCGAAGAGTGTCAAATTCCTATTTATTACTATCTTTTTGGTTTCTATCTCTAATAGTAGTTTTCATGTTTCTCATTAATGCCCATTTTCCCTCATTCCTAGCTTCTTTTACCTTTTAGACCTCCTTTCTTATTTCACGTGAATCCTCTCGAATGAGTTCTTCATTTATAAAGATACTCGAGCCTTTTAAACTTGATGTATTACCGAGTATGTTGTATTTTTGTTTAGTAGAGCTAACTTTAAGCCATACTAAGACTTTCTTTATTCTCAATTAATTTCCCCAACCTGTTTGTTTCTATGAGATCCGTAGTTTCAATTTTTAACCTATTGTCAAGTTCTTTCTTGACAATGGCTAACATATCATCTTCATTGTCCTCTTTTAAACAAAAAATTATGAGCTTTAAAGCTCTTTTGCTACGCTCATGGTCTATGGTTGTGAGCCTATTCATTTCCTCTTTAATGTGTTTGATATTTATTTTACCTTCTATATTATTTAGGTTTAGTTGTGATTAACTTTTTCATCTAACTCTTTAATCCTATCCTTTAACTTAATATTTTCTAGTGTATGTGCCTCTCCTTGTTCAGGTATTTTTTGAAGTTCCATTGCATGAAGTCTAGTCTCCATTATGTCTACCTTGTTCTCCAATTTTTTTTATCTTATTGTCTAATTGTTTTTGGATCTCTTCCTAAAAATATGTGAGTTTATTATAGAGCATGACTTTTAACTCTATCTCGAGTTTAGCTTCTCTTTCTTCTCTAAGTTTCTCTAAGGATTCTAGATATTCATAACATTTAGCCTCTCCCTCTTCCATACTTTTCTCTCCTCACTCCATAAAATCATAAAGGTTGTGTAGGGTAAGTGTTAGTAGGCCTTCCTTCAACAGTTTTTAGAAAATGATGTGAATTACTCATATTTATGTAAATGTGTAAAAATGTATATAGAAAAACTAACAAACAAAATAAGAAATTAAATAAAAATAATAATAAAAAATTAAATTATATTAAAAAAAAGAGTGAAGAAAAGTATGCAACTATTTTAGACCTTCAAATAAATGTTTTTAAGGATTCATGGTTTTGAGCTCATATTTTCACCTTTTAGTGAAGGAAATAACCAAAGTTTCATGGCATAATGTTGAAAATTTTAAACTAAAAATATAAAATATAAAAAAATAGAGAGGGGAAGAACTTATGCACCTAACATAGAGCCCCAAATGAAGATGCCTTAGCCACATGACTAGAGTGTGGATAAATTTTATGGAAGAATTTTAGTGAAGGTTTTTAGGAGAAAGCTACATATAAGGGATTGAGTGCCTATAAGGTTTTACATATTAATCAATTAAATATCCATGATAAATCCACCAAAACATAAGGGAAAGTTTGCACCTCAAGTGGTTTTATTAGTAAACTTTAATAGATCAAAAGTTGCGATAGATTTATAATAGTTATAAATAAAAATTATTATATTCTGAAAATATAAATAAAAGTTATATTATAAGATTAAAAATAATAAATTTTTATTTAAAGTTTTTATTAAAAATTTTAAAAAATTTGTATTAATTTTTTTTTAAATTCTTAGAAACACAAACTTGTTTAGTGTATATGGGTTCGTCTTTTTAATAACAGTTTCCTTTTTATCAAATAAAAATTCCTGTAACTTATTTAAAAAAAAAAAATCAAAATTAAATTCCTGTAACTTATTTAAAAAAAAAAATCAAAATTACAAAAGACCAATAGACATCGTCAATCCAATAAACTCCCATACCATATCAAAATTCATCATAACTAACTTAAGCCATCCTAAAAAAACAAACCCAGCTCTCTCAGCCAGCAACCATTTTTTAATAATGGTTTCCTTTAAGTATCTTCTATGTTTCTTTAATTTTAATATATATTTATGAACATATGTGGTGGGAGAAATATCGATTTCTTTTAATAATGGTTTCCTTTAAGTATCTTCTAGCCAAGATTTTCTGTTTTAAATTTGGAAGAACATATGAATAAGATAAAGCCTTACAGCAATACCGGGTCTGCAACTTTGTTATTTGAAAGCCGAGATGATCATTTACTCTTGTTATTCAGCCGCTCAAGAAAGTACGAAATAAATTCGAAAAATATGATGGTTACCAAAAGAGTATTAATCCATGGATGTATCCTTAATAATGGATCCATCCCTAATAGGAGCTGGCGCCGGAAGTTGATGATGTTCGTTCCCCCTATTAGAAATGCAACCATCGCACTAAATACAACAAGTGCATTCCCCAAGATCGAATAGAATTTTCTCGTGTGATCTTCTAATTCGTCCATTTGCAGTGACCGAATTGCTGGTCACAGAAACAGGCTTTCAATGGCTGATTTTTCGATAGGCTGGTCTCAGTTTACTTTGTGTCTTCATTGCTCGCCATATATTAAAGGGCATTTCAGGAGCAAATAAAACAATGAATGCCAAGCGAAGCGCCACTCAACCAGCGAACACAATTATAAAAATAACGTATATCTTGATTTTATGGGGTGGTTCAAAATTTATATAATGAACAAATATAAAAATAAAAAATAGCTAGCCTCACTTTCTGGTAGTTGAAAATAAAAAAATAAAAAAATTTCATCTAGCAGGTGGAAGATTAGCTAATGTGCACAAGGTTTAGTCATACTGTATTTAAGAATTGAAGTAATGTGTAGCTAGTATGAGAGCCTAATAAACTCCTCTGAACTCCTTGTAAATTCCTTTGAACTCATGTGCTAACTGCACTTGCATGGTAATGTGAAGTTCATGTGACAATACGACCCATGTGGAAATTAGGAGTGACTTAACTCGGAGTTCTTATATTAATTGCAATAGGTGTTATATTAAGTTTTAAATTAATTATTAGATACAACTATTAGCCTATCAATTAAGTTAACTCCACTCGTGATACAACTATGAGCTTAAATTTATCTATTGATTTTATGGGTGTCATTCAAAATTCATAATTAACAATTACAAAAAAAATTGAAAATAGCTCATGTGATAGTTGAACTTAATGGCATGGTAATGTGTAGTCCATGTGATAGTGGAGCTCCATCTAGCAGCTAGAATAAGGTTAATGTGCACAAGGTTTAGTCAAGCTGGGAGGAACTCATGTGATAACTACACTTAGTGGCATGTGAATGTGGAGTTTTTGAGATAGTCGAATTCCATTTGGCAACTAGGAGTCGAGCTAATGTGCACAAAGTTTACTCAAAATCCATTTGACGATTGGGAGTAAAGCTACTGTGCACTTTGTATAACATTTGAATCTCTAATAAAATCCTCCAAGCTTCTAAAATATGTCAAATATACACCTATCAACGTATTCAAACATATTAAATTTTTTTATATGATTGTTGCATTTTGTAATAATTCTTGATGTGAAGATAATCATGGTTGGATTGATCCAAAAAATCAATCCATGCACTACTGATAGCCTTATTGCTCCACAATTTTTATATCTTTCAACAAGATGAAGGCCTCGAGTGTGGCAAAGATGTAATACTATACACCTTGCAAACCACATTGCCAATTTGCTTTTGCTATCTTTCAACCAGATAAACGTTTCGAGAGCATCAAGAAGATAATAAGATATAATATTCCACACCATAACGAGAATAAGACATGCTCCTTGCATACCACATTGATAGTTTATGTTTGCTAGAGGGACACGAGATAGACATAGTCCCACAATGCAGCATAATGCATGGTGATCCATAAACAGATGGCTTATGTTAACATCATGCATGGTCCTCTATTTACAAAGTGAGCTAACTTACATAGATTGAAAAGCCTTTCAAAATAATCTCTGCATAATATTACAATACCCTAATGATCATTAGATTATCAATACAATGAAATATGTAAAATATCTTTATAATAATGTAATATGCTATGAATTGTTAGATTTGTGCAAATCCCATAATATACACCCTTGAATACTTCAGGATTTGTGTATTTTGCAATTGCATACTATTTTCTTATTCAATATACTTATTTATTAGAAGAAGTTCACTATGTTGTCAGCAAAGATGTAGTGCATTGTAGTTTATTTAGTGATCAATTGTAGTGCATTGCAGTGTCTTCAATGATCTACTATACATTTTCATAGGCATTGAGATAACGAATCCTTCCATGGACCCCACTTTAGTGTCTAGGGTGAAGAATGTTTTCCCATTTTCTTCAACACAACACTCACTAGCATTTTTTAACACAAAATTCGATGGCTTAAATGTATGATTTTCGACATATTGTTGTCGACACTTCGACAATCCTCTTTCTTTTTAAACGTTGGTTAAATTTTTACATTTTTTCGACAATGAAAACACTCATCGGAAATTCGACTAAGTGTGCTTCCTAGACGTCAAAACTTCGACTACACATTTTAGTGCATAGATGTCAAAAATCCGACTACATTTGCTTCGTAGCCATCGACAATTCAACCACAAATTCCATTCCATATATGTCGAAACTCTGACTAAGTTGCTTTGTAGACGTTGGAACTTCGACCGCAAATTTCATTGCATGTGTGTCGGATTTCCAACTACGTTTCCTTTATAAAGGTTGGATATCGGACTCCTCCCCTTCGTCTATAGTGTAGCAACATTGCCGGACTTAATGTAAATCTGACCACAAATTTCAGTGCATAGGTGTCATATTTTCGACTACGTTTCCTTTATAGAGGTCAGATATCCGACTCTTCCCCTTCGTTGATAGTGTAGCAACATTGTCGGGTTTAATGTAAATCTGACCACAAATTTCACTTCATTTAGGTCGGCTATCCCATGACGTTTCCTCCACTTTGTCATTGGTAGTATAACCAATTTGTCGGATTTAATGGAAATACAACCACAAATTTCACTTCATAGAGGTCGTACGACCGATGACATGCTGATTTTTTTTAAATATCCCTTTATATTTGGATTGAAGCTGTAACTCTACTAAACATTCTGTGAAATTTTTCTATTTCGTAGATCCAACTTCGCTAACATTCTCCCTGTTTTTCCTATTTCACAGCTTCAACACCACTAAATTCTGCTGAATTTTCCTATTTTCACAGTTGCAACTCTGCTAAAATTCTGCAAACTTTTCCTATTTCACAGCTGCTACTCTGCTAAAATTCTGCCAATTTTACTTATTTTGTAGCTGCAACTCCGCTAAATTCTGTCGACTTTTCCTATTTTTGCAGGTGCAACTCTGCTAAAATTATGCCAACTTTTCCTATTTGGCAGCTGCAACTCCACTAAAATTTTGCCAAATTTTCCTATTTCGCAGCTGCAACTCTGCTAAATTCTGCCAACTTTTCCTATTTTGCAGCTGCAACTCCGCTAAAATTCTGCCAACTTTTCATATTTGGTGGCTGCGACTCCACTAGATCTTTCCAATTCATGGCTGTGACTGCACTAATTCTTCAACCACAAGCTTCTTTTATGTCCTCCAGTTTCTATCAACCTACTCCAATCTCCACAAGGAACATTAGATGCTCATCTGATCGTCGTGTACTTTTTTGCCAGCATGGATGTACTTTATCCGCCTGGTTAATGACGACCAACTCACGGAAGTATGTGTGTATTTATATCCTCATGAATGATGCGATCATGAAATAATGCCACCATGGAAGGACAATGACTCAACTTTCTATTGAAAGGTACAAGTTCTAATCATAACTATAATTAGGCACGATTTGACACAATAGAAAATATCTAACCATGGCATAGTCCTCGTTAGAAAACCTTGATTAGTTCTCTGCAAGGGAAACATGCCAAAAAATTATTACCTATATTCGTGAAATGACCATGAGTCTACCCAACTCATGCAAGATTCGGCCAATTGATTTTATCCCATAACCGTACCAATTTCCAAAAATAATTGTTCCACTTTCTGAAAATACCCAATTGAACTTCATTTATCCACTGCATCTTACTGCATGTTGTAACTCCAACGTCCGAGTCTTCCAATTCTTGCATTTTCTAACAGAACATACAGAAAGGAAGCAATATGGGTATCCCAACGAGACACGAACCTGAAAACATAGCGTATATGTGCGAAAACAGGGAATTATTTACCATATTTCAGGAAGGTGGGTAGACAGAGTACTTCCAGAGATTAAACAGCTTCCATGTGGATATGGAACTGCAATTTTCTCTAAACTTGACCGATACACACTCAACATTTAGAGGATTGCGGATAGACATTACATGAGTAATTGTGGTGGAAGTGACATAGTTAACACAGATTGGGACAACATGGTTTGGTCAGAAGGTGACTGTTATCTCCCAAAAAGTACACCGTCATTTTGAGTGATAGAATGGGTAAAAACTTTTATTTCTGTGAGTCTTGGCCTTCAATATCAAAAAATCCCAGCTTTTCGGCAGTTAACTAAGTCTGTGGAAGTTTACTTAACTGCCGAAACAGGCCAGTTTCGGCAGCTAATATGGTTTGCCAGAATGAATCTAGCTGCCAAAAACATATCCATGTGCAAAAATCAAAGATTGCTTCATACTCATCAAATCATCAAACGAACCTATTGTAACCGGCGAAAGGAAAGATTGATGGTGCATATGCTCTAATGATAAGATCTCTGCTGCTGGGTATCAAATTTATTAAAACACATGGTTGGTTCCATTGAATCTTTCCCAAACACAGCTAATATATTGGAAAGGTCACAACTCATTTACAGACAGGTGCTATCAATCACTTAGATCTTGTTTTCGTTTGAGTTCCTGCAAATCCAAGTCATATTGGGGTTTACTCCATGTATTAAAACAAATCAGATAGCAGCGATCAAGGCGGGTTGTGTATGATTGCTACTGCAACCTTCAAGGGATTATTTAGCACAGGTGCTCGTTTGAAAGCATCTTGAAATAGC
Organism: Pseudotsuga menziesii; assembly: GCA_001517045.1. Taxonomy (NCBI): domain Eukaryota; kingdom Viridiplantae; phylum Streptophyta; class Pinopsida; order Pinales; family Pinaceae; genus Pseudotsuga; species Pseudotsuga menziesii. The sequence goes on from LPNX010904296.1 coordinate 159,243, forward strand.
AACGGATGATCTTAGTTCCAAGGATTTGTTAACCATTGGAAGGATTGCAACGGTGTCCCTCTATTGTCCACTACAGAATGTTTTCTTATGACACGATTGGCTGAGTCTCTCTCTCACAGCTATATTTCACTCGAGTTATTGGTATGTTAACAGTTTCCTCCTATTTTAAATCCTAGCCGAGTGCTTAAAAAAACGGCCTGTTAGCATCCCTGATTTTTTTAGCTGAAGGAAATCACCTATTAGTCTGGAAACTCATTACAAGTCCCAGTTCCTAAGTGTTATACCTGTGATATCAGACTGTTTCCTATCACGACTAGTAATTCGAGTCTGTGGTTAAGTGCTTTCGATTCCATTCCTAAATTTTAGCCACGAAGTCAGTTTGAACTAGAACGCTTCATCCCTACAATCTCAGGCTAAATCTCCAGTCATTATGTCATCTGTCTGTTGCAACATGCTCTGTTATTAAATAAATCCCGAATGCTCAGCTATGATTTGTCACTTGGCTGCCCTGTGAGGTATTTTCATTGTTGAACCATAACTCAAGAGGAATTTTCTGCTGAAATCACGTGATCTTGCGGGGAAATTTTGACAGCCTTTCCAAACTCCAAATTCAGATATGGAAGCACCAGTGGATATCTTATGATATGTAGATCAAAATCGACTATTCGAACATGCAAAACGGACATCGGACGGTTGAGAAAATCGATTTTTTCCAAAGGCAGTTTTTTAGGAATTCTACAGGTTTCGGCAGCTTAGGCGAGCCTCCAAGAGCTCATTAGCTGCCGAAAAGGCTGACTTTCGGGAGCTAACGCGTGAAATTGGCAGAAGGCTTAGCTGCCGAAAGCCTGTTTTCACAGATCGCTTAAGTTTTTGCCCAGATCTCGTTTTTGTTCGCTGAAATGGCAGAAGGCTGATCGAAATGAATGGATTATGAATTGTCTTATCAGTATCCAAAGGGATTTTGAACGAGATCTAAGTCAGGGGGGC
>LPNX010904296.1:160316-203088 GCA_001517045.1 Pseudotsuga menziesii
GCATAATTTCTTAAGTTACCAAGCATACTTAGCCATAATCACTAAGTAGTTTCTTGGAGTGATAACAAATTGGCGCCGTTGCCGGGGAGCGAGGTGAGAAGCTGATCTTCCTGGGAGACGACATAGATCTACTCTATGATGATAGACAAGGTGTAGACATTTATTGGTTATAATCATCTATCTGGCGACTCCATGAAGGACGAATTCAGTGGCGACTCCACAATATTCAGATGTCAAAAGCATTTGCTTCTCTTTTGGCTCGGAGGTTTGCACCTCTTGACTTCTCTTCAATTCCTGGTTTCCCACATGCAGTACCTGATATATCAGAATGGGGAGATTTTTTACCTATTTTCAAAGAGAAGAAAGATGATAATCCTGTTGAACACCTCCTGATCAAGTTTCATGAATGCATGGACCTATTAGATCTGCAGCATGAAGATGTTCGTATGAAGATGTTCATGTATTCGTTGTATGGTGATGCATGTGTATGGTATTCTTCTTTACCTCCTTCATGTATTTCATCTTTGAAAGACTTTCATAAAGCATTCAATGAGCGTTGCAAAAAGTTCTTTCCAAATGAGCTTTTATTTGATAATTGTTGTCAAGAATTTAACTTGCATAACAAGGCCGAAGATGTAAAGAAGGAAAGATCTCTCCATCATCTTTCTAATGATCTTCATGATACTATTCCTTCTCATCAAGATAAACCACAAATGGATGATAAAGGAGCCGAAGATTCTCCTATTAATAGTATTTCTGTTTTTCATCAATCTGAAGGATTAGTTTCTTTAGATATCCATCATAGGGATCAGTTTTCATCTGAGGTTTATGAAGGTTTGGTTACTTCTGAAATACCAACTGTCCACCAAAGAGATGATCAGAAATGTATGCATGCTGTGGTTAAGGACACTCATGAAGATTATGCTGCTGTAGAAAATACTCTTCATTATGATCAAGAGATCGTTTATCCACATCATGATAGCCATAGTGATGCTTTTGTTATTGCATCAAATGCATCTCCCAACTTATGTTGTCATGAAGATAAGATTGATCCTATTGAAAATTTGAAAAGTGAAGAGCAGATTTTTATATCAGCAAGTGGCAGTTTCAGATCTACAGAGATTGAAGAGGACAGTCTACAATTTCCAGATTTGCAGGGACTATCTAAACTTTAGTTAGAACACATGAATCATGATCCCGAATGTGTTGATGTTGTAGCAGCATATGTTATGAGCAGCCCATATTTTCCAGACTTGCAGAAAAAGGTAGATCACAGCACGTATGAAAAGAGTGATGGAGATGAGGATCTAAAAGGTCCAGATCATCAGTCCGTCTTATGTGTTTCTCCAACAGATCTCGAGCAGCCTGCATTCAACAATGAGATTATTAAAGGCAGTTTTCAGCATCTTTTTAATTTACAGTTGGATCAGCAATCTAAAAAGGTATTGCTCTGTGATTTTGATGATCCTTTTGCTGACTATTTAGAGTCCATGAGCAGTATAGATCTTAAAATTTTTCTGCCAGAAGAAGATTGTCTTTATCCTCTGTTCAAACATCTTTTCTACATGATATGGCTTCCATTGTTGTTTGAGTCAAGATCAAAGATGCCTGTAAATCACAATCTGACATGGCTGCATTGGAAATCCAGTGTTACTTGATCATGCTGCTCCTATTAGTTAGTGTAGGAGTAGATAGGAAAATAAGCTCTTTTATGAGCACGTAGATCATCTTTAGTTGATTGTTGAATAAGCAGAGTAGGATGCATGTAAGCTACAGGTGGGATACAGGTTTGCAGAGGGATCAGTGTTAAAGACTTGATGACTCCATGCCCAATGCTAAAGGCTACTGGAACTACTTGGTTCTGGGATTCTTCGGAACCTCACTAGGAGGATTCCATCCCCGAGTAGGAGCCAGATGTTATCTCCCAAAAAGTACACCGTCATTTTGGGTGATAGAATGGGTAAAATTTTTTATTTCTGTGAGTCTTGGCCTTCAATATCAAAAAATCCCAGCTTTTCGGCAGTTAACTAAGTCTGTGGAAGTTTACTTAACTGCCGAAACAGGCCAGTTTCGGCAGCTAATATGGTTTCCCAGAATGACTCTAGCTGCCAAAAACATATCCATGTGCAAAAATCAAAGATTGCTTCATACTCATCAAATCATCAAACGAACCTATTGTAACCGCCGAAAGGAAAGATTGATGGTGCATATGCTCTAATGATAAGATCTCTGCTGCTGGGTATCAAATTTATTAAAACACATGGTTGGTTCCATTGAATCTTTCCCAAACACAGCTAATATATTGGAAAGGTCACAACTCATTTACAGACAGGTGCTATCAATCACTCAGATCTTGTTTTCATGTGAGTTCCTGCAAATCCAAGTCATATTGGGGTTTACTCCATGTATTAAAACAAATCAAATAGCAGCGATCAAGGCGAGTTGTGTATGATTGCTACTGCAACCTTTAAGGTATTATTTAGCACAGGTGCTCGTTTGAAAGCATCTTGAAATAGTAACAGATGATCTTAGTTCCAAGGATTTGTTAACCATTGGAAGGATTACAACGGTGTCCCTATATTGTCCACTACAGAATGTTTTCTTATGACACGATTGGCTGAGTCTCTCTCTCACAGCTAGAGTTCACTCGAGTTATTGGTATGTTAACAGTTTCCTCCTATTTTAAATCCTAGCCGAGTGCTTAAAAAAATGGCCTGTTAGCATCCCTGATTTTTTTAGCTGAAGGAAATCACCTATTAGTCTGGAAACTCATTACAAGTCCCAGTTCCTAAGTGTTATACCTGTGATATCAGACCGTTTCCTGTCACGACTAGTAATTCGAGTCTGTGGTTAAGTGCTTTCGATTCCATTCCTAAATTTTAGCCACGAAGTCAGTTTGAACTAGAACGCTTCATCCCTACAATCTCAGGCTAAATCTCCAGTCATTATGTCATCTGTCTGTTGCAACATGCTCTGTTATTAAATAAATCCCGAATGCTCAGCTATGATTTGTCACTTGGCTGCCCTGTGAGGTATTTTCATTGTTGAACCATAACTCAAGAGGAATTTTCTTCTGAAATCACGTGATCTTGCGGGGAAATTTTGACGGCCTTCCCGAACTCCAAATTCAGATCTGGAAGCACCAGTGGATAGCCTATGATCTATAGATCAAAATCGACTATTCGAACATGCAAAACGGACATCGGACGGTTGAGAAAATCGTTTTTTTCCAAAGGCAGTTTTTTAGGAATTCTACAGGTTTCGGCAGCTTAGGCGAGCCTCCAAGAGCTCATTAGCTGCCGAAAAGGCTGACTTTCGGCAGCTAACGCGTGAAATTGGTAGAAGGCTTAGCTGCCGAAAGCCTGTTTTCACAGATCGCTTAAATTTTTGCCCAGATCTCGGTTTTGTTCGCTGAAATGGCAGAAGGCTGATCGAAATGAATGGATTATGAATTGTCTTATCAGTATCCAAAGGGATTTTGAATGAGATCTAAGTCAGGGGGGCGTTTTGGCTAATTTTAAGCATATTTTTGAGGAAACAGCTCTAAGTTCAAGTGCCACATCATCAAGAACGTTTCTGTTATGTTCCCATCAAAGTCCATCTAGCCTTGGGAGGCTAACTCCACTTCACCAACCACCGAGCTTTTGAAAGGAGATCTTCATATCAGCATTTCCTTGATTTTAGGGATTAGTCCCTATTGTTTAGCATTTGCTGTTCTAGTTTACTAGCGTTAACTCAAATAAGATCCATGTTTTTAGGATCTTGAAACTACTTTGTAAAAACTATAAAGTCTGAGTACTGAGGCTGAACAAGAGGTTCAAGTTTGGATACATTTTGGGCTATGTACTTGACACTTTCTTGCTATATGAATCATAGTTTTCTTTGGTCATTAGATATCGGTCTGTCCACATTTTTCATTATTCTGCACCCTGTTTGAATTAGCTTAGCTTCTGCTCATGATTTGAATGGAGGAACTTCTTATTGCTTAGTGTGACCCTGCGTTATGTATGTACTTGGTTGCATAAACCCTGCATGTTAATGTACTTGGTTGTCTAGGCAATATTCTTCATACCTTGATTATTTAATGTGGCTGATATTTAATTTCTCGAAGCACTGGCTTATTTAGAGGCATGTCATGTTGTCTTACTGCTTAGTCTTCTCAGTTATCCCATTGATCCACCTTTTCAGAAAACACAAAAAACATAATTTCTTAAGTTACCAAGCATACTTAGCCATAACCACTAAGTAGTTTCTTGGAGTGATAACAGTGACCAATTTGACCATAGTATGTGACTTTCTTGTAGCAGACAAAATTGTTCAACGAAGAGGAATGGGAAAAGCACTAGAGTCACTGGAAAGACCCTAGGATCCAATTTTCGTCTTTCTAAATAAATACATAACTTTTTAAGGAAGGTACTGAATCATTTATATCTATGACTTTATCCTACTGTCCTATTTACGCCACGATAGATTACTCAATATGCCATTTTATCTCCTAAGATACCTATAAAGAATGGCTCAATATGTGAAAGCATCCCGCAATCCCGTAGCTTCCCTAACATATCATGGATTAATCAAATTGTTAGTTTTGAGGTCTCTTGCACATTAGAATTTAACATGGGAACAAATTGTTCCTAGGCCAAGGGTAGACCGTGAACCTATATTGGAAATAGAAGGTATTGGGGAAGAATCTGATGAGACGAGTTCCTCAGGTTCAACTGGGCAGAGGGATGGAATGTCAGCATACCAATTGGAGAATGTTCAAGAGGAAGGTGTGAGATAAGCTACAGTAGCAGAAGATGAAACTGGAGCAGTTGCTATAGTATAAGTTGTAACTACTGAAGCTGTAATGGTAGGGGAAAAACATTATACAAAGGAAATAGAAGGATGGGAGGTATAAGTATTGAACAATGAATCCCCCCCTAAAATCAAGGGAACCATAATTTAGGAGGAGAAATTTCTTTTTGAAACTGGGAAAGTTAGTGAATTTTCCATCCTTGGTTCTAAAAATGTGGAATTTCCTATGTCATGTAGAAGAAGGAAAAGACCAAGTGTTAAGGGCTAGACATCTAGCCCTTCAAAGAGGAGAAGGACTAGGGATTATATTATGGCGTAAGTGGTACATGTAATAAGGGAAAATGTTGAAATTCATATTCTAAAACCCCGAGCATCCATTGTTACAGAAGAACTTGCTGCAAGTGAACCTCAAGTTGAAAATTTACTTCTTGAGAATGAGTTGTTAAAGGAAGAACTACGAACACTCTGAGATGAAGTACAGAGGTTGAAACAAGCTTAAAGAAGATGGTGCAAATATTGAACACCTTGGATGAAGATGTGGACCAGTTGGAGGATCCACCTTCTCTTTTGAAGAATGGTGAACATGATGAACTGCTATGCCCTAAATGTGGAGATATATTCAAAATTGTAGGGTATAGAGTTACAATGGTCGATCTAACAACGTGGAAATTAGAAAAATCAAGGCAGCGGAAAGAAGAAATACCTCCATCAGAATCGATGGAAGAAAGGAATCCAAGGATGAGCATAACCTTGACCATGAATTGCAAGAAAAAGAGGAAATACAATCCCAACAATCAAAGGACATTAAATTGATTCCATACTAGTCTCAATAATCTGGGGACATTAATGAATTGATGCAGGATCAGTCTCAATAGTTAGGGGATACAGAAGTTATTTAAGAGAAATATCTGTAGCCTAAAATCATTGAAATAATTATGGAACATGAGGATGTTACATGAGAACTACCACTCTAAATACATGACATTGAAGCAACAGTTCAAACAATGTGTACTTTGAGTGAATCACAAAAATTTGATGTTGTTACACAAGAAGCATCATCCTCAAAATTGTTTGCTGAAGCTGCAACTCAAGATGAAGTTGTTGGGGATGAAAGACAGAAAAGGGATGCTTCTACACAAGAACCAACATCCTCAAAATTGTTTGATGAAGCTGCAACTCAAACTGAAGTTGTTGGGGCTGAAACACAGAAAAAAGATGTTGCTACACAAGAACCAGCATCCTCAAAATTGTTTGCTAAAGTTGTAATTGAAACTGAAGTTGCTCGGGTTGAAACACAGAAAATGGATGCTGCTACACAAGAACCAAAATCCTCAAAATTGTTTCCTGAAGCTGCAACTCAATCTAAAGTTGCTAGGGCTGAAACACAGAAAAGAGATGTTGCTACACAAGAACCAGCATTCTCAAACAGTGTTTTTTGAATCAACAACACAAATAGAAGCACCGGGAGAATGGGTTGAAGTAGAAATTGTTTTGGACAAAAGAAAAGGAGAGGATAAAAGAGGAAAGAAGGAGCAACAATTAGAAAGGAATATCTATCTATTGCAACTTGAGCTCAATAAATGGAAAGATTGTACCATCCTGATGGAGAAAGGAATGATCTCCTTGTCTGAACAAAGGAGGATTATCCAAGATCTTAAGGATAAATGGGCTGAAGAACTATCCCAATGGAACAATTTGCATAAGGAGATACAAGAATTGAGAAATATTAAGTTCCTAAAAGAAGAAAAGGAACAACTGGGTAAGGAGATGTACAGCCTAATTCAAGAATTGTTGACTTTATCCTACTGTCCCATTTACGCCACGGTAGATTACTCAATATGCCATTTTATCTCCTAAGAGCCCTACAAAGCATGCATAAATATTTAAAATCATCTTGGCATCCCATCGCTTCCCTAACAAATCATGGATTAATAAAATTGTTAGTTTTTAGTGCCCTTGCACATCAGAGCTTAACATGTGAACAAACTGTTACTAGGCTAAGGGTAGACCGAAAACCTGTATTGGAAATAGAAGGTATTAGGGAATAAAGTAATGAGTCGAGATCCTCAGGATCAGCTGGGGGGAGGGATGGAATGCTGAGCGACCAATTAGAGAATGTTCAAGAGGAAGGTGTGAGAGAAGCTGCAGTAGCAGAAGCTAAAACCGGAGCAGTTGTAGAAGTTGTGACAATAGAAGCTGCAATGGAAGAGGCAAGACATTATACAAAGGAAATAAAAGTACGGGAGGTAGAAGTCCTGAACATTGAATCCTCCCCTAAAATCAGGGGAACCATAAATCCAGAGGTGGAATTTCTTTTTCAAACTAGGAAAGTTAGTGTATTTTCCATCCTTGCTTCTAAAAATGTGGAATTTTCTGTTTCATAAGAAGAAGGTAAACACCAAGTGTTAAGGGCCATACATCTAGCCCTACAAAGAGGATAAATACTAGGGATTCTACTGCAATAGAAGCAATACATGTAATAGGGGAAAATGTTGAAATTCCTATTCTAAAACCCCGAGCACGCGCAAGGCATGGGAGAGAATAAAAACCTCCATCAGAATCTATGGAAGAAAGGAAGCCAAGGTTGAGCATAACCCCAGACCATGAATTTCAGGAAGAAGAGGAAATACAGGCCCAACAATCAAAGGACAATGAACTGATTCCATATTAGTCTCAGTAATTCGGGGACATTGGTGAATTGATGCAGGATCAGTGTCAATAGTCAGGGGATATAAAAATCATTCAAGAGAAATCTCTGTAGCCTAAAAGGATTGAAATAATTGTGGAACAGGAGGATGTTACACAAGAACGAGCACTCTAAGGATTTGACATTGAAGAAACAACTCAAATAGTGTGTACTTTGAGTGAATCACAGAAATTAGATGTTGTTAAACAAGAACCATCATCCTCAAAATTGTTTGTTGAAGCTGCAAATCAAACTGAAGTTGGTGGGGCTGAAACACAAAAAATGGATGCTCCTACATAAGAACTAGCATTCCCAAAATTGTTTGTTGAATTAACAACACAAACAGAAGAACTCGGAGAAGGGGCTGAAGTAGAAATTTTGTTGGAAAAAGGAAAAGGAAAGGATAAAAGAGGAAAGATGGAGCATGAATTGGAAAATTTGAAAATCTATCTATTGCAACTTCAGCTCAATAAATGGAAAGATCATACCATACTGATGGAGAAAGGAATGATCTCCTTGTTTGAGCATAGGAGGATTATCTAAGAGATTAAGGATAAGGGCTGAAGAACTATCCCAATGGGACAATTTGTAGAAGGAGCTACAGGAACTGAGAAAGATTAAGTTCCTAAAAGAAGAAAAAGAACAGGTGGGTAAGGAGATGTACAACCTAATTCAAGAATTGCTGAGCTGAGAATCTCCATCCCCATCTTATCCAGTTTTCTTATATGAACATATGGTCCTTTTTAAAATCATAACACTCAAAGAAGGGAGACCCTATTAGCTATTTTCAGCCCCTAAATTCTTGTACACCTTCATTAAGAGCAATTTTTTGGATAAAATTTTTCTATGTGAATTATTTTTGCATGAAAGACCATGCCCTATGGACGTCCACTGCAATCTAGTTCCTTATCTGGGATATATTAAGCTAAGAGAATTTACTTCATTTATTACCAATCATATGCATTGGTGGAGCGCCATTCAGACCATACAGAAGAATGAGGAGACTTCCACCCTTTGGGTTCAAAGTGAGCCCCAATATCCTACATCATTAAGAATCAGTCATATGAGACAATTACAATCTCCTTAGAAGGCTAGTCAGATGGAATCCTTCCAACAAGAAGGTGTTTCTTCATGTTTCAAGTTTATCTTTCAGCAAGAGATATTTGCAAGTGAAGGAATCCAAGGTGGGATCATTCTTTTTTTTTTAAGAGAATGAGATCCATACTTTTTTGGAAACTTCAAATATGCCTTGTCCCAGTTTCCCAGATATGTTGCATGTATTTTGAAACTTGTAGACCTAGTTGGTTGGGATTAATATTTAAGTTTCATATTTTATGGTGGCCAGCAAGAAAATATTAAAGCAAGTACCGGCTGAAAAAGAAGGTAGAGAAATAGTGTTTGGATGATTTAATTGCATGCAATAGGTTCATGAATCCAAATTTTGAACCTTCTTTCAATCTTACCCATCTCCACCGAAATATTTTTGAAATAGAATCAGATTCAGACTAGTTGGGTCCCAAAATATTCCTTTTTTCCTATACCTATCAATGCCTTTTTCCCTGTTTCACCTTACTTTCCATACCCCATGAATATATCTTTCCAGGTTAAGCCGATGCTAGAATCAGATTCAGACTAGTTGGGTCCCAAAATATTCCTTTTTTCCTATACCTATCAATGCCTTTTTCCCTGTTTCACCTTACTTTCCATACCCCATGAATATATCTTTCCAGGTTAAGCCGATGGATCTTGACAGGTATAATATATTATTTGTTCGTTCTGATAATTCATAATATTGACTATGATTATTAACTTGATCTTTTGATTTGTCCTAAGTTATGTCGGTTCAATAGAGATAGTTCAAAGCCTTGAAGAATTACAAGTTTAGCATCCCACTGAGCCCGAAGAAGAAAGGAATGTTTGGTTCCAGTTGTTATTTCCTGGAATTGGTTCCATGCGTTGATGTAGCAACATGAGTATCTTTCCATGCGGTCATTCAAGGGTGGGTATCGCTGAGACAGTCACGACATATCCCCTTCCAATCAATTGATTATTTTTGAACCATTCATCACTCGGAGTAACAGCGCAAGCCTAGATGTGAAAAACTTCATTCAATTATATTTATGGTTGTAACTATTTCTGTTGTAACATGGCAGCATAAAGATCGTAGATCTTCATGGCTGTATGATATTAGTGGATCTAGAATATTTCACCTTTGTATAAGTATGGAGAAGCGATATGAATCGGGTGTTCTTTCATTCACTATTAGCATTTGATTATAAGAAGTTGTAACAATTATTACTCTAACTGTGGTTTTACTTTCCTAATACAAGGATAAACAATTGGTCTACATATATTTTTGTTCTAATTTTTATTAGTTAGCGGCATCTCTGTTAGGAGGCCAGGGACTGACTTCTCACAGAGATCGAGGAGTTAAGTAGATGATTTAGTTTTTCTTATGTTAATCTATTCTGGAATTACAGTAGGATTATTTACAACACACTACAACAGTATTTAATGATTGCAATTTCCTTTGGCTTGATGCAACAGTGTGGTGTGACCATCGAGTGTGTAAAGTAGTTTATTCTTATTTTTTATGCAAGTGTGTTATACCACTTGTTGCAGTTGCAACAATTTCCCAAAATTCTAAAAAAATTTAGGACCCTCCTCTACTTTGAATTAGTTTGATTTTTTTTCCTTATTTTGGTCTAATGACTTTTGGAACGTTTTCCAACGCTTGGGTTGCTCTACCAATCGATATGATGTTTTCCTTAATGTTTAAAATAATCCCATGCATAATCGAGCTTATCGTTTCCTTTGAAATACCTTTGAAGCCATTCTAGATCGGAAGTTGGTTCATTTGAATTTTCCGTCGTTGCGGAGGTCTATGCCTTGTCTTTTTCTGCTGTTGCGGATGGTTTTTGGTTCTACGTCGATCATTTCCTTGTCTGCCGTTGCGGACGGATCTTCACTTCTGGCCTCTGCCATTGCGGATCAGTTCGGGTTTTGATTTTCTCTTTCTTTCGGACTTATGTTTTTGGTTTTCTTTGGATGTGTATCGGAGCCTTTTACCATCGCTCTCTCCGCCGTTGCAAATGGTGATTTGTTATGAGTGTCCGCTGTGCGGAATATTTTAAGCTGTTGACTTTCGACCCAAAAGGCAGCCAACGTCCGATCATTATTTTCACGCGCCTTGCTCACCGTTGCGGACGCATTGATGTTGTGGCTTTCCGCCGTTGCGGAAGGTTTTGAGTTCTCACCTTCCGATCCGAAATTGTTTCTCGTCCGATCCGTTAAGTATTCCCACGTGCGAGTCTTTGTTATATATCTGGGGACGACGTTTGATTTTCTATTGTTATTTTCTTGCTGCCAAGCACTGTCGCTGTCGAGCTGTCGTTTTCCTGAGCCAGCGAAGGACCCTACTGTCGGTATACTTGCATCCAGGTGGCAACTATGGAAGCTTGGACGTCATCGACCCGCTCATCCTCCTGTTGATTGCGTGCATTTTCCAGGTAGGCTCCTTGTCATTTTCTCCTTTTCCATTGGTACTATTAGTGGTTTTCTATGGTAGTATGGTGTCCCCTGGCCGTTTTCCTCATACCGCTAGGTTTTGAGCCTTGTAAGAAAAGGTCTTATCTTTTTTTTCCGCGGGAGAGTAGTATAACCGTCGGAACATCCAAGTTTTTCCCGTCATTGTTGTTTACAGCCCTGCGCGTAGTGGATGGAGGCGCGGTGGAGCCAGCTGTTATGTCGCCTGCACCTAGCGTCCCCTTGTATGATGATGAGGTCCAGGGGGAGTTTTTGTGGTGGATTTTTCTTGTGGGTTTTGATGGTTCCTCCATTGGTCGATTTATCCTTTTTGCCTGGTATTTCGAACCCCAACTTGTATTGCTTGTGCCGCCCCACGTAGTCCATCAGGGCACGGTCGTCTGAAACCCTAGATGGTTAAAAGGGATTTTCCATTGTCGTGGTTCACGAACTGAAAATAGTATGGATAATGGTTCTAGTCGAAGCACCATTTGCAGTAGAATGACAGTAATACCCACAGCGTATAGTCAAGTTAATGTAATTATCTTCCGCGAACAGCATAAGTCATTGTCGATGTTGTCCCTGCCAAAGCTATGTTGTCAAAATGTTTGTTGTTAGAAAATGTAGGCGGCTAGCATGATCTTGATATATTCGAACCCCTTTTCTTTGTTTGCTGTACAATAGACCAAATTGATGAATGCTGCACCTTGCATTTTATGTACATGCATTTGCTTTATGAATTGTTTTCATGGGAGAAACGGCACACTACGAAATGATGTAGATTTAATGCCGGCTCAAATATGATTGATAAAGTTTTAGTATCATGTAGCAGTAGTATATTTCCCACTTTATTGCACATGACTGATTTTGCTTCGTGATAGATATAGATAAGGTCATGGAATACTGCGCACTAGTTTCAGTAGTTCTGATAGCCAGGGCATTTTTGGGTTGTACATGCATGCATTTGTTTCTTTACTTGCTATCACATTAAACACGTGAAAATGGCACTTTGCATATGGATGTAATTTTATTGCAGTCTAGAATATGGTTGATGGGATGTTTAATATCATACAGAAATGTTTTGCATCATGCTAAGATATAGACAAGAGCACTGAATAGTGTGCATTTGGTCAGTCAAGTTATGCAAACTTATATCTTAGTTTCATCGACTAGTTGCTGCCATTATATACATAGAAAGAATAAACTGCTGCACACTGTCATGTAAATGTATGCACCTTGAATGTCTCAATATTACAATGTTATATATGGCAGGAAGAAGTCGAGTCCACCATGTCCAAAAGACAAAAGAAGAAGGCCCCAGTGGTGGAAGAAGTGCCAGAAGCAGAAGATGAAACAAAGACTGAATACATATATGAAGACACCCAATGTGTTTCTGGTGTTGAGCCCGAGTACAAATGGGGTGAAATATACAGATCGATTTCCCGCAGGGAGGTTCCTGACACGGGCCTCGAAGAAGAATCTATCTATGCTAACATAGAGAAGTCTTCTATCATGAAAGTTGCCACCAGACCAGAGCTGTTCCCATGCTCTGAGGTAATTGGCTGGATTTTGCCCCATGTAAATACAACCACAATGATCATAGGAAACGCTAAAGGACAGGGCTATGCTGCATTTAGCCCTGGATATGTGGCGTTGGCCTATCATCTACTAGAGGCCCAGGTTTTCTTATCTGACGATTGGTTGGACAGCATCAGAATGGACCTAGTGGAAACTCTTAAGAAAATGCTCTTGTAGGGAAAGCTTTACCGATATAGACAGAGCGGTGAGTATGATACAGCGAGCTTAAGGGCTCCCTACAGGTTTATAGCTCTGATGCTTAATAGGATCTTTGGGAGAGCTAATGGCAGACTCTTCAAGCTTGAATGGATACCTATTATCTTTCATGTGGAAACCCAAGGAACAGTCTTCAATTGGGCCAGCCTTGTATCAAGCAGTCTTTCCTCCTGCTTGACTGCAGCCTTGGGAGGAGAAGCTCAGAAAAGGTTCGAGTTTTACATGAGTTCAATATTGATAAATTGCATATTGTGTAACCATCCCTTCCCCGGTCTCAAGTGCATCTGGGACAGGGAAAGAATGCTTGTATATGCCGCTTATAGACCATTGTGGGCTCACTAGTACCATAGTCATTATAGAGAGGTCTGCGAGCACTTCATTATGCCACTCTACACGCTCATTTTCCGGAAGGAATGTGACTGTATGTCAGAAGGTGCCATGCAGGTAACAGGAGAATACGCTGATTATTTCTTGACTGAAAATGGCATGTACATCCGAATGTTCGGAGGATCGAAGACACCTTTACTGCTGCCCAAATATGCAATGGATTATATAGTCCATAAAGAGGCAGTCAGGCAGGTGTTCATTGATGGAATAGGTAGTTTCTTGTTCCAACACAAGAAGACTGCATACCCTCCTTTACCATTCAGGCTAGGTAGCTACAAATTCACCAGGGTGAAACAAGCTGCCAAATTCATAGAGGAACTAGGGAAGTTCCATTTTGGTGAGATGCCTTCCCGAAGGAATGATACTCACGGTAGTGTGATGGAGCACTGCAAGGAGAATAAGGTGTTTTTCGAATATACCCATCATCTCGATAAGGAAGAATCTGTCTTTTGGAATGCTCCAAACATGAAGGCACTAAACAGAATATTTAAGAAGAAAATCACTACCATATGTGGGAAAGGTGAGGAACAGAGAAAGGCTGAAGAAGGAATTAAAAGGAGGAATGAAGAAGCTCAGAGCTTGGAAAATGAGGCTGCAGAATGGCTGTAGAAGGGAGAAGAAGAGAAAAGTAAAGCTGCCCAAGAAGCAGCTGAGATAGCAAAAGAGGCAGCCAAAGAAACAGAGGAAGCAGCTAGACAAGCAACCGAAGAAGCAAAGAGAAAGCTTGATGAGGAGCTCCAAAAGAAGGAGGCTGAAAGAATAGAGTTGACACAACAGTCAGTTTCTAAAACAGCAGAAGGGCATACCCAGGAGGAGGAAAACCCCGAGGTGCAGACCTCTCAAGTACCCGCTGCTAGCACCCCTGTGGCCCCTACGTTCCAGCTAGTGCCTTTCATCCAGAAAAAGGGAGAAGAAGTCCCCGACTTCAATACTGTCTATTATGATAGGGCTACCAAGAGAATAATGAAGAGGACGGAAAGGAAGGTAGAAGCATAAGGTATGCCTGGAAAAATGATAATAGATACTGCTGTTATGCTGGGAACGGACCTAGATCCAAGGCTTACCATAAGGGCTGGGACTGCAATACTACATGCCTCAGAAGATAACATAGAAAAGGTGATGACTGAACTGGAGTCATACAAGAAATCTTCTGCTCAACTGAAGGATACCCTGAAGAGAGAGAGAGAGAGGAAGGAAATAGGTTAAAGCAGAAATTTGAACACTTACAGAGGGAGATGAAGACTGCTGAAAGACTGGCTCAGGAGAAAGACAGGCTCAGGCGACTGCACAAGAACACCTTGAGCAAGTGCAAGCAGAATATCAAGAGTTGAAGAAGGAGAAGGAGTGGTTACTGGCAAAGGTGGAGGAGCTAGAAGAGTAGCAGAAGATCATCTTGACAGCAAATGATATGCACTCCCAAGATCTGATAAAGGAACATCAGGAACAGATCTCTTCGTTGCTCCAGCCATTCAAAGAACATATCTTAGCCCAGAAAGCTAGAATGCTCCAGCTACAGATTGCTCTAGACGAGGAAAGGTGTAAGGTCCTCCAGATTGACAATCGGTTAGGGGAAATCATGGAGACCTCCTCCTACTTCGTCGATAGATCCCAGGAATTTCTTGAAGTTTTGAATGCCAGAATGGCAAGGCTGGATAACAATGCAGAGACTCCAGCAGAACTACCAGCCAAAGACCATCCAGCCCTTAAAAGAGATCATGACCTAGTAGAGTTCGCTGTCAGCACTATGGAAGACTTCAAGAAGACCGTCAAAAGGATGCAGGGAGCATGCTCAGAATATTTCATAAGGCTCCTTAATACGTTTAACCGGTGTCAGACAGATGCTGAGCATACGCTTGATGAGCTCCCAGACCATGAAACCTTCATAGAGATATTGCAGAGCAGATATCAGGATGCAGAGGCTAAAACACAACAGATCAAGGCTATTGATGACCTAGTTTTGAAGAATGAGGTGGGCCACCCAGCCGTTAGTGTACAATTTTTGGAAGATCGGCTTCGTTTAAGCCCAGCAAGGATCGAGGCTATCAAGAATCAAGCCGATAAATTTGAGATAAATATTCAGTTTTTGGAGCCTAGCACTTTTGAAGGCATCGCTAGTGAGGCTGCAGCGTGGAAGAAGTTTCTAGAAAGCCAAGCTGGGCCCTCTTCGTAGGGGATGGGTCATCTTTATATTTTGTAATATTTTGTAAAAGTAAAGAGTTGGGAAAAAACAAAGCGTTGGGAAAATGAAAGGTTGGGAGCCCAAAGGCTACTTTGGGCAGCCCAACCATTTCACTCTTTTTGTATAAATGTAATAGACTAAGAAGAGAAAAGGGCTTTTTCCCCAGTAATACTGGAGGACATATTGTAAGAAGAACTATTTCCTTTTGCAATAAAAAATTACAGTTTGCCGGTTGGAGAAAGAGATGTGAAATTTCCTAATGTTATGTAATGGATGGCGGAAAGATGAACTACTTTATTTTTCAGCTTGTGTCCATGAATCGTGAGATTGTTCTAACTGTATGGCCTATGTCTTGTTGGATGATTTTTGATTTATTTTTGTGGAAAGTTCACCAAGAGTAATGTATGTTGCTTATATAACAATTAGCTACCTGATTGTTAGAATATTTTTCTCATTCATGTGTTGTAAATATGAATATCAGCTATCTGTAATTTCTGTTTATCATACATGGAAATCATACATTACTCACAAATAATCGTTCTTTTGGCTCCGCGGGGATAGATAGATAGGTGATTAGATAGTTAATTGATTTACTTCATGGCTGCATATGTGATTTAGATGTTTGTGAGCCTAAGACGAGAGGTAAGAACCTGCGCATCACATTGTGTAGTTCCTTGCATCTTTATCACCCTGCATTTGTTAGTTAGGCATTTGCATTGCATACATTAAGTCAAAATTACAAAAACTCGGTGCACCGGGCCGCAACCGGTAAAACCCTTTGTTTTGTTACCTTGACCTACGGTAGCCGGACCGCAAACCAGACGGATTCCCTACACCAAACAGTCAACGGGCTAGTTGGGAACGTTGATTGGGGAGAATCCTTTACTGTTGTCGCCTGCGAATTTCCAGGTCCCAACACCACTGTTACAGTCAAGATCAGCTCTGATTATTACTATTAATTTTCTTTCTTAGGATTTCCTGAACGGTATGGTTATGGTTTGGGTTACTGTAGTCTAATATCTTTAGGCTTTTATTTCTTGCAAAAGTAATTCTAGTTCATATATTCTTAGATCAGTTAATATCTGTTACTGTCATAGGAAGGTAAAAGTCCCTTGAATTCTTTGATGGATAATTTAGATTAGCTTTAGCAATGAGTTGAGTTTGGTTGTGCAGTCAGGTAGGAGAATTGAATTATATTCATTTGATCAACTACTTGAGTTTTATGCGTAGATTGTGCCTAGTTACCTTTGAAATAAAAGACTTCTTTTGGTTGAACAAAATATCCGACAGCTTAGATGTATGATTTTCAACATATTGTTGTCAGCACTTTGACATTCCTCTTTCTTTTGAAATGTCGGTTAAATTTCGGCATTTTTTCGACAATGAAAACACTCATAAAAAATATGACTAAGTTTTCTTCCTAGACATCAAAACTTCGACTACACATTTCAGTGCATACATGTCGGAAATCCAAGTAAGTTTGCTTCTTAGCCGTCGATAATTCAACCACAAATTCCAGTCCATAGATGTCGTAACTTTGATTAAATTTGTTTTGTAGACGTTGGAAATATGACCACAAATTTCAGTACATATGTGTCGTATTTTAAACTACATTTACTTTATAGAGATCGAATATCTAACTCCTCCCCTTTGTCAGTAGTGTATCAATGTTGTCGTATTTAATGTAAATCCAAGCACAAATTTCAGTGCATAGGTGTCGTATTTCTAACTACGTTTACTTTATAAAGGTCGGATATCAAACTCGTCCCCTTCGTCGGTAGTGTAGCAACGTTGTCAGATTTAATGTAAATCCAACCACAAATTTCCCTTCATTTAGGTCATCTATCCAACGTCGTTTCCTCCACTTTGTCGTCAGTAGTATAACAAATTTGTTGGTTTTAATGGAAATCTGACTACAAATTTCACTTCATAGACTTCGGAAAATCGACTGCATGAGGAAATTAAAAAAAAACCCTCTTTATTTGGATTCACAACTGCAACTCCGCTAAAAAAATTTCCAACTTTTTCTATTTCGTAGTTGCAACTCTGCTAAAATTCTCCCAATTTTCCGTATTTGGTAGCTGCAACTTCGCTAAATTCTGTCGAATTTTCTTACTTTCGCAGCTGCAACTCTGCTAACATTTTGCCAACTTTTCCTATTTCATAGATCCTACTCCGCTAAAATTCTACCAATGTTACCTATTTCACAAGTGCAACCTTGCTAAATGTTATTGACTTTTCCTATTTTCGCAGCTACAAATCTGCTTAAATTTTTCTAACTTTTCCAATTTGGCAGCTGCAACTTTGCTAAAACTCTGCCAATTTTTCCTATTTCGCAGTTGCAAATCTACTAAATTCTTCCAACTTTTCCTATTTTCACAGCTGCAACTCCGCTACAATTCTGCCAACTTTTCCTATTTCATGGTTGCGACTCTGGCATATCTTTCCAATTCATCTCTGCGACTCTGCTGATTCTTCAACCACAATATTCTTATATGTCTGACAGTTTATATGAGCCTACTCCAATCTCCATGATGAACATTAGATGCTCATCTAATCGTCATGTACTTTTGTTCAAGCATGGATGTACTTTATCTGCCTGATTTACGACGACCAACTAACGCAAGCATGTGTATATTCATATCCTCATGAATGATGCGACCATGAAATAACACCACCTAGAAGGATGAAATAACACTACCATGGAAGGAAGACGACTCGGCATTATATTGAAAGGTATGGGTTCTAATCATAACCATAATTAGTCATGATTTGACACAGGAAAATATCTAACCATGGAGTTAGTCCTCGTTATAATACATTGATTATTTCTCTACAATAGAAAGAAGTAAAAACATTATTGCCCATATTCGTGAAATGACCATTAGTCTACCCTTCTAGTGCGAGATTTGGCCAATCAATTTTATCCCATAACCGTACCAATTTCCAAAAATAACCGTGCCACTTTTTGAAAATACTGAATTGAACTTTGGCTATCCATTGGTTGTTACTGCATGTTGTAACTCCAACGTTTGAGTGTTCCAATTCTTTCATTTGCTAACAAAACTTACAGAAAGGAAGCAATATGGGTATCCCAGTGAGGCAAAAACCTGAAAACATAGTGTATCTGCACGAAAAATGGGGAAGTATTTACCATCTTTCAAGAAGACAGGTGGACAAAGTACTTCCAGAGATTAAACGACTTCCATGTGGATGCGGCACTACAATTTGTTCTAAACTTGACTTATACTCACTCAGTAGTTAGAGGATTGCAGATAGACGTTATAGAAGCAATTGTTCTAGAAGTGGCTAGATTACCATAGATTGGGACAATATGGTTTGGTCGAATGGTAACCAATTCGATCAAAGTATACGATTTTGTTGTAGTAGATGAAATTGTTCATCCAAGAGGAAGGGGAAAATAACTTGAGTCACTGCCAAGACAATGGGATCAAGTTGTCATCTTTCTAAAGAAATACATTACTTGTGAATGAAGGTATCGAATCATTTATATCTCTTACTTTATCCTACTATCCCATTTATGCCACAATAGATTACTCAGTATGTCATTTTATCTCCCAATATCCCTACAAATCATGGCTAAATATGTAAAAGCATCTTGAAATCCTGTAGCTTCCCTAACAAATCATGGATTAATCAAATTGTTAGTTTTGAGGGCCCTTTTACATCAGAATTTTAACATGGGAACAATTTGTTCCTAGGCCAAGGGTAGACTGGGAACCTATATTTGAAATAGAAGGTATTGGGGAAGAAAGTTATCATCTGAGATCCTAAGGTTCAGCTGGGGGGAGGGATGGAATGTCATAAGACCAATTGGATAATGTTCAAGAGGAAGGTGGGAGAGAAGCTGCAACAACAAAAGCTGAAATTGGAGAAGATGTAGAAGCTATGACAATAGAAGTTGTAACTGTTGAAGCTGCAATGACAGAGGCAGGACACTATACAGAGGCAATAGAAGGAGGGTAGATAGAAGTCCAAAATGTTGAATCCACCCATGAAATTAGGGTAACCATAATTCAGGAGGAGGAATTTCTTTTTTAAATTGGGAAAGTTAGTAAATTTTCCATCCCTACTTTTGAAAATGTGGAATTTCCTATGTCACGTAGAAGAAGGAAAATACCAAGTGTTAAGGGCCGTACATCTAGACCTGCAAAGAGAAGAAGGACCATGGATTCTACTGCGACAGAAGTGACACATGTAATAGGGGGGAATGTTGAAATTACTATTCTAAAACCCCAAGCATCCGTTGTTACAGAAGAACTTGCTACAAGTGAACCTTAAATTGAAAATTTACTTTTTGAGAATGAATTTTTAAAGTATGAAGTATGAACGCTTCGAGATGAACTGCAGAGGTTGAAAGAATCTTACAAAAAGCAGATTCTGCAGAACATAAACACCATGGATGAAGCTGCAGACCAGTTGGAGAATCCACTTCTATTTTGAAGGATGGTGAACATGATGAACTATTATTCCCTGAATGTGGATATCTATTGAAACTTGCAGGGTATAGAGTTGCAATGGTGGATCTAAGATAGTGGAAATTAGCACAAGCAAGGAAGGGGAGAGAATAAATACCTCTAGTAGAATCAATGGAAGAACAAAGACAAAGGTGAGCATAACCCCTTACAATGAATTGCAAGAAAAAGACAAAATACAGTCCCAACAGTCAAAGGACATTGAACTGATTCCATATCACTCTCAACAATCTGGGGACATTGATGAATTGATGCAGGATCAATCTCGGTAGTAAGGGGATACAAAAATCATTCAAGAGAAATATCTGCCGCCTAAAAGCATTGAAATAATTGTGGAATGGGAGGTCGTTACACAAGAACCAACACTCCAAGGATCTGACATTGAAGCAGCAACTCAAATAGTGTGTACTTTGAGTGAATCACAGAAATTGGATGTTGTTGCATAAGAACCAACATCCACAAAATTGTTTGATGATGCTGAAACTCAAACTGAAGTTGTTGGGGATGAAACAGAGAAAAGTGAAGCTGCTAAACAAGAACAAGCATTTTCAAAAGTGTTTGTTGAAACTGCAACTCAAACTAAAGTTGTTGGGGCTGAGACACAGAAAAGGGATGCTGCTACAAAAGAACCAGCATCCTCAAAATTGTTTTCTAAAGCTGCAACTCAAACTGAAGTTGTTGGGGCTGAAACAAAGAAAAGGGATGCTGCTACATAAGAACCAACATCCTGAAATTTGTTTGTTGAATTTGCAACTAAAACAGAATTTTTTAGGATTGAAACACAAAAAAGGGATGCTAATACACAAGAACCAACATTCCCAAAATTGTTTGTTGAATCGGCAACACAAACAGAAGTGCCCGAGGAATGGGTTGAAGTAGAAATTTTGTTGGACAAAGGAAATGGAGAGGAAAAAAGAGGAAAGGAGAAAGAATTGGAAAACAAGCTCTATCTATTGCAACTTGAGCTTAGTAAATGGAAATATTGTACCATCCAAATGGAGAAAGGAATGATCTCCAAGTATAAACATAGGAGGATTATCCAAGAGCTGAAGGATAAATGGGCTGAATTATTATCCCAATGGGACAGTTTGCAGAAGGAGATATAGGAATTGAGAAAGATTAAGTTCCTAAAAGAAGAAAAAGAAGAGTTGGGTAAGGAGATGTACAACCTAATTCAAGAATTCATGAGCTGTAGATCTCCATCCCCATCTTATTTAGTGTTTTTATATGAACAGATGGTCCTTTTTAAATCAAAGCACTAAAAGAAGGGAGACCCTATGAGCTATTTTCGTCCCCTTAATTTTTGGACACATTCATTAAGAGTGATTTTTTAGATCATAGTTTTCTATGTGAATTATTTTTGCATGAAAGAGCATGGCCTATGGACATCCACTCTAATCCAGCTCCTTATTTCAGAGATATTCAACTAAGAACATTTACTTCATTTGTTACCAATAATATCCATTGGTGGAGCACCATTCATACCATATAAAATAATGAGGATACTTCCACCCTTTGGGTTCGAAGTGAGCCCCAATTTGATACATCATTAAGAATCGGGCATATGAGACAATTACAATCTCCTCGGAAGGCTAGTTAAATGGAAGCCTTCCAACAAGAAGTTGTCTCTTCATGTTTCAAGTTTATCTCTCAGCAAGAGTTGGGAAAGGAAGTCCATTTTATCTCAATCAGGTCCACTCACAAAGTGAGTGACATAGAACGTATATTCATGAAAGAAGTATTTAGATTGCATGGGTTACCCAAGGAATTGTTTTCTAAATAGATACAAAGTTTACATCAAAATTTTGGAAAGGATTGTTTGAGGAGTTGAGAACTCAATTGAATTTTAGTGCATCCTATCATCCTCAAACAAATGGTTAGATTGTGAGGGTGGATCAAGTTGTTGAAGATACGATAAGGATGTATGTGATGGACAATCCATCCTAGTGGGAAGACTACTTACACTTTGTATAGTTTGATTACAACAATGGACATCAAGCAACATTAGGAATGATATTGTTTGAAGCATTATATGGAAAAGGGTGCATATCTCCCTTGAATTGGAACAACCCAGTTAATAGGGTAGTGCTTGGAACATAGATGCTTTAGGAGATGGAATAGGAAATTCTTAGGATCGGGAAGAATTTAAAAGAGGAATAAGATAGCCAGAGAGTTATGTCGATATAAAGAGAGTGCACAAGGAATTTAATATTGGATATCATTTTTATTTGAGAGTGAAGCCAAAAAAAGTTCCATGAAGTTGAGGAGTCATGCCAAGTTGGCACCTAGATATTGTACACCATTTGAATTCCTTCATAGGATAAGACGAATTTCATATAGGATTGCATTTCCTGCTGATATGAGAGTGCATAATTTTATTTTCATGTTTGTTTACATAAAATATATACACATGACCCTAATCACATAATTGATTGGAATGTGATTCAGGTGGAACCTAAGGGGCAATTCCAAGTAGAGCCTACACACATCATGACAAGGAGCTGACCTTGCTTCAAAACTAGGCCATCGATTAGGTGAAGGTGCAATGGAAGTACCTTGGACCGGATGTGTCCACGTGGGTGTTGAAGGATGTCAGAAGGGAAACACATCCACTTCTGTTTAGTTTTGAAAACACCGAGGACAATTCTTTTTCTATGGGGAGGGGATTGTAATACCCCCCTTTTGACCTCTATTGTGTGTGTGTGTGGATTCTAATGTAAATGTATGGGATTTTTGGCTCATAATGTGGAGATCAAGGCCAAGGACATTTCTATTGAATTTCCAAGTTATAGAGGAAGCTATTGTGTATTTTACAACCATGCACTAGTAATCGATGTTCCATGTAAAGGCTTGTAAATGTTTCTAATATGAAATAAAATGTCCAAG
The DNA here is from genome assembly GCA_001517045.1 of Pseudotsuga menziesii. Classification (NCBI taxonomy): domain Eukaryota; kingdom Viridiplantae; phylum Streptophyta; class Pinopsida; order Pinales; family Pinaceae; genus Pseudotsuga; species Pseudotsuga menziesii. The sequence goes on from LPNX010904296.1 coordinate 183,067, forward strand.
GTTGGTCATGGAGGAAACAAGAAATTAAAACGGGGTTGTGAGCGTTAGCCACTAGAGAGATGTGAGGAGGAATGGAAAACAATACCCTCTAATTTCCATCTGTCATTATGAGAAGACAAGAAGGCATTCATGCCACCCATTAAATTATTGTAAGAAGGTATATGAGGAATCATCTCAAGCGTTAATTTATCCTTGTACTAAATGGAGATAACCTATATTAGAGGGTATGGGTGGGTCACTTAAGGTAGAAAGAAGCCAAATGCATGGAAGGGAATTCCCATTCAATTATGAAAGTAGTATGGAATAACAATTAATGAAATGGTCATGTGTGTGCACTCCCAACATCATGGATAGGAGAATTAGCTTTGAGAGAGAGAGGGGGAAGGGAAGTACATTCTATCCATTTTTCTTGAATGAGGGTAGCCAAGATCAAAGGGAGTAGAGAGTGATGCATTCATGTACCCTGAAGCTTGTGCATGAGGAACTTGTTGAAGAATTTGATGTGTGGGAGCGATTCCCAATAACGATTAGTGGATATTCAACATCTTGGAGAAAACATGAGCTTAGAAACATTGAATACGTTAAGGAATTGACATAGAATGTTGAATCTGGTGAACACAAGAGATCCTAGTCAGTGGCATCTTGGACTACCCGTGCTTTCCCAAGTCATAATGTTGAGGGAAGGGACACCCAAGGGACTATGAATCGAAGAAGGAGAGCTTACTTAAATTGAGAGTCTAAGTTACAAGGGTGCCAAGGATGGTTGTGGCCGATGGATATCACCTGTAGCTCTATGTGGAAGCTCACTAGTTAATAGTATTTGTCTTTATATCTTTAGGGATTGATAAACACAATTGTATATTGGCTTAGCCTGAGTGTATATTTCTAATGCTAAGAGTGAGCCTAAGAGAATCCTTAGTGGATAACCCATCCCCACTTAGGGGAGGTACCTCATCGAAAATAATATAGGTTGGACAGACACCTACAGTTGGGTGCAACATTTACCTCACTCAACGAGTTGCTTGGACAACTTCTATTAAAAGAAAAATGTTTATATTTCTTATGATTATTCCACAAAGTCCATATATTGGTTTTTCATGATAAATGAAATGTCATGCTAACTTATATTATGCTATGGAATGACTCTTCAATGCTTGAGATGAGTTATATGCTTTGTATGAGTAATTGGTTTCAAGTTGTGATGAATAGTCTCTCTCATGCATGGATTTCATTTTTGTTTGTAATGTTTCTAGTTGTGAATGTATAGATTACATTTGTATATGTTTCATGATTTCCATGTAGATGTAACAAGGTCATTGGAGGCTTGGATAAGGGCCTCAAGCATGAATTGGAAGCACGATAAGTGTTAATCTTGCAAATCAGAAGAATTGTGCTCGGTTTCATGGTTGATTAGCTATGGATAGATGGAAAAATTAGCTAAGAATTAGAGAGAGATGGTCACATGTTGACTTATCGGGTGCTGACGTGCATATGCCATCGGGACAACAGGTTTATGGAGAAAGAAATTTGCGTTTTGAGGTCGAGAGCTGATATGCCGACATTATACATGATATGAAATTGGTAAAAGGGTTGATGTGTCATGCTCACATCACAACGCTAACTGGGAAAGTCGACAACAAAATCAGCATCGACGAGGTCATGAATGGGTTGTAGTCAACGGTTTCAACTTTCAAATCCTGACATATTGACAAGGTAATGGGATCAATCGGGATTCGGGACTGACATTAGAGGTATGATGGGAAGGTGATGTTGGTGGTATGAATTCCAACTCCCGACACCAAAATCATTGGAGTCGAGAAGTCAAGTGTGTCTTGGGAAAAAGTTTGTTTTTGTTGTAGTGGCTTTCGATTTCCGATTTGAGAATATCAGGATCAGGAAATCGGGAGAAATGTGGTTAGAAACCGTTAATGATTTTGACCTCGGAATCCCGATGACAATATCTTCGGAGTCGGAATGTCGAGAAAGTTTTGGTAGCTTCCATGCAATTCCGACTTCCAACTGTCGATATGGGATATCAGAGTCACGATGTTGCAAATTAATTGTGAAGTTGCTTTTGCAATGTCGAATTTTGAATCCCTATGTGCGGAGAACAGTAGGCAGAGCCGCAGAGTTTCCAAGGTATAATTAACTATCGAAAGCGAAATTTGATGGCCAAGACTGAGGATTTAGTTGTTAGATAAATATGACCGCCATATTTGGTTACTAGGCCTAGTTAAGAACTTGATCATCCAAGATCAAGTTGGTAATCACCAATGAAGATCAAGTTGGTAATCACGAATGTGTATGTGTGTTAATGTGTATGTGTGTTAGGAATTATGAAAGAAAAATTGGTCGATTGGGAAAAATTTTGAACCATGGACTCATACAATGGTTAGTATGATGATCATTTTGGCAAAGGGAAGGTGACAAAGTGATATCAGAAAGATAGAAACTGAAAATGGATGGTGAGAGAGAGTCTTTTCTTTCCACAAAAAGCCATTGAGGTGGTTGGGATGCTACAACAAACTATTATTGAGACATCGACTTCTCACAACAAAACACATTGGTAGGATCAAGGGATCATTTGTATTATTTGATATTAGCCCATCCGCTCGTAACTCTTAGGTATTTGTATCTTTCATCATCAAAACTATCTTGGAGGCATGGAGGAAGCTGGATGGCCTTATGGGATGGAAAATATCAGGTAGTCCAGCAAGATGGTATTTGGAACGAAGACTTATATGGAGCTGGAAGGTTCGAGGAACATGTTGTTCAGACATTCCTAGGTTTGAAGGACGATAACTGAGTAAGAAAATGATATTTTATTTGAGAGATTTGGGGAATGCTAGTACATAAATGTGGAAGGACTAATGATCTATTGCTCATGATATTTCTTTATCCTCTATGGATAACCATGTTATTATGGATATTAGTAGCCTTATTCCACACGAGGACCTTTTTTGCATGATTGGGAAAGGATTTTTGGTTTCTTGTTGTTTTAGTATGATTGTAAGTGGTTGTTCCTTCTTCTGCATAAAGGGCATGAGCTTACTTTGTTCGAAAGTCATGGTGGGTGTATAATGTTGTTCGAAAGTCATGGTGGGTGTATAATGATGCAAAGAGAAGGTCGATAAAGTGATTACATAATGTGTGGTCAATTTAGTTGAGCTACAAGCTTTGGTTGTTTGCATGCCTAGTGATTTACCAAGGCCTTCTTACCAAGGTGCAACTTGCAAAAAAAGTTCTTTTGGACAGAATTTGTCCTCTGTGCGTCAAGTTGGAAATAATCAAGCGTGAATGCCTTTTTGGTAGGACTTGTTGGGAGTTTGTTTAGTGTGATCATGCAAACTTTTCCAAGGGAAGTTACATTGGAGAGCATTTCTACTCGATGATATTGGAACTCTAATATCTTCCTAAGTTTGTGATCTTTCAGGTGTGTGAGGATTTCAACATTGTATTTTTTATAAAAGCTTTAATGCAAATATATTTTTGAAAATGAGATCAGCTCTTTCAGTGTGTTTTGTTTGTTAGTTATAAAAAGATCTGTAAATGCAACTAAAGGTCTTCTACTAATCAAAGAGGCTACTAGTGATTGGACCCACATGTATACTCTAATTGAGAAAGAGGTTGTAATTTTTTTTTGTTTTGGTCCTTTGAATAGATTGTATTATATTTTTAAAAATTATTAAAAGAACATTAATATACCCTTTCTCTTATCCTATTGATAATTGAAAGATTATAAATACCAAATTCTTACTTGAGTTATCCTTACGCCATCAATATTAACTCAGGTTTACCGACTCCATCCTGGCTGAGCATGATTCTGGGTGATGTTCTTCAGTCCTCACGCAAGTGGAAAATGGAATTCCTTTTTGTCAAGCGCGCAAGCCAGAGTTCTTCTTTACCACCTCACGCTGCTGACCTGGTCTAGCCACTTATAGGCAGAAAACGGGCGACCAATTACGATAGTCGCGTCCTTCACTTTGGGCCGGTTTCTCTTTACCGCGGACTGATTCCTACATGACCTTACTCCTCAACTCTGATACTTGCAGAGTAGCAAATAAATAAAGGCAAAAAGAAATAGAACAGAGCTCAATTTAAAAGTTGTGAAATACATCCTTCATCTTCTCTTTACACATCTCAATTTCAAAAGAAGAATTCATTGCAAGATGGTTTAGATAATATATATATATATATATATATATATATTTTGATGTTTTCATTTACACGCTTAGTTTTATTAGTTGTACTTTCACCTTGTCAACAAATATTTTATCATGTTTACTGGTAACGTTGAAGCTTTTAAATTGTGAAAAGTAAAGATAATATATTAAAAATATTGTGAACGCACAGGAGAGGATTGAGATAGGAGATGATTGAAAGTTGATAGATAATAAGGACTATCAAAATAGTTATGTAATAAAAAAAATACAAATATAATTTTTTTAAATTTAAATATATATTGAAAAAAAAAGCTTATTCTTTAATATCCTAAAAACCAAAATGCTATAACATAATTTCTTTGAGTGGATATCCTGTTAGAAAAAAAGCTTCTCTCTATGCGTTTTCATGTACAAATCAAATTTCAGTACCTCGTCCCATTGAATTAAATGGTTATACACAATTCAACGAACTGAACAACCATAAACAGTGAACCAACTATTTGGAATCGTGAGTGGTTGATATTAGTACTTAGATTAAAGTGAACCCTTTTTTTGAAATCGTGAGTGAGTGCTTAGTATTACCACTTAGATTAAGCTAAAGACTTGTTTTGAAATCGTGAGTGAGTGGTTAGTATTAGAATTCAGGTTAAGGTGAACATTTTTTTATAAACACAAGTTTCTTATTTTAGAAAATGGGTGGAGAAAGAACAACCTCGCTAGTTGGTTTTAACAGTTGTGTTTTTTTAAATTATTCAATTTTTGAATGGATTAAAATTTTGAATTTGGTTTATGGGACCTTAAGAAGGAAAATACTTGGTTTACTTTAAAATCTTGTTAATGTGCTTAAAAAGCTTTCCGAGAAGTTTTCAAAGCTTACTATAGTTTTGGCAAGTTAGGAGGTTATAAAGATTTGTATTATAGCAAATACTATGAAACTCAGATCCAATGTGGGTGTAATCAAGGCACTCTAAGAGAAAGTGATTTTCATCCTCAACGCTCATAGACTCACACAGATGGCAAACTCTTTCCGCCCATGGAGATTAGCAATAAATCAACGCCTTGTTTTGCTATGGAGTTTATGAGAGTTTGTTCTAATCTTGGCTATATTAATTTTCTCCCGTGGGGTAGTTACTATCGAGAGATACTTCTAATCCTTCAAGTTATGATTAATGACCGTCTTATAGTATCTTAATTTTTTCTTAGCCGCTAAATTTTCTTCACCATAATTTCTCTTTAAACTTAGAAGTAATAATATTTTTGACATTGTCAATGTTTTGCAAAATGTCGTTTTCATTAATTCCCCAATGGTTTAACCAAGTCATGGTATCTTTACACCAACATTGCTTGAGGCTTAGTTGGTTTTGACTTGAGTTTAAAGCAATTTTAGGAAGTCTATAATTTCTCATGTTATTCATCTTATGCTTGTACATCACGTACTTATTCATAACAATGCTCTCGATGGGGGAAAGACCCAATTCTATGAGGAGAATAGGATAGGGCGTATTGCTTTTAATTTTGAGGTTATAATTTATAAATTACTTCTGGATTTGCTCAATCTTCCACCAAGATTATCTAGAAATGTTGCACCCCCATACTTCACAACCATACAAGATAACAGGGATGACAAGAGTTTCAAATAGGAACTTTTTTTAATCACACATTACTAGAGTGGATGATTTATAGTTATTTTCCATACCAAAATAAGCTTTCCACCCTCCATTGATCTGTTTTCTCAATGTTATAGTTCCAATAGAGCTTTTAATGAATATCGATTCCGAGATACTTGTAAGAAGTCACTTCCTCTATATTTCTATTATCATAAATAAAATTTACATAGGTTTCTTTCTTATATTTATAATCATGATTTTTGTCTTCTCTGTGTTAACACTCACACTCATGTTAGAGAAAAAATATTTAATAATTCTTAATTGCTTATTAAGATAAAAAAGACACCTTTCCATAAGAACAATATCACCATCATAAAGTAGGAGGATGATAACTATCCCATATGAGATTGTACCGGCGCAACCTGCTTCTTCTAAATACTTTTCTAGCTTATCAATGTAAATGCAAAAAATGGTAGGTGAGAGGGGGAAACCTTATTTAACTCCAATATTACAATTTATGTTTGTTATCCACCCCTCATTATTCTTAAACTTGACAATGACCTTTTCGGATAGCCTTATTGCGACAACTCTCAACTCAAAAGGAACTTTAAGCTCCTCTAGCCTATTCCATGGGTTATTTATAGGCATTGTATCAAAAAAATTTCTAAAATCCACAAAGAAACTAAATAGGTCGAACTTATTATTACAACATTCATTTGCATGGATCGTAAGTGTAAGAAGGTTGTCCTTGGTTGAATGATTTTTTTTAAAACATGCTTGTGCTTTATCTCACTTATCTTCCATTTCTAGCCATCCATTGATCTTCTTTTCTAAGATAATACCATATAACTTAGCTAAGGAGGGCTAACCATAATAGTATGATAACTAGAGGAGTCATTTTTACCACCACTTTTGAAAATAAGAATAATGAGGCTTTGAGTCCAAGGTATAGAAAACCCTTGTTTGACCGCTAGATTAAAGAGTTTTTGGACATGCGTGATGAGGACATGCCCTTTAATTTTTAAGATATCTGCTTGGTAGACTTCAATGTCTTTGGATTTTACATTTGCTAAGCACTTAACCCCAAAATCTATGTCTTCTAACAAAAAAACTTTTTTCATTATAAGAAGGGTTTGAATGTTATCTCTGATATTGAGGGATTCAAAAAGTGTTTTAAGATAGGAATTCCAATATCTTAAAGAAATTTTATTGTCTTCTTTTGTTTTGTGAGTTAAAATTTGCCTCCAGAACTTTTTAGGAGCAGCCTTAGAGAGGTGTAGGAGATTTTCTTGCCGTTTACTTAGATAATGTCTTTTTTTGTCCTAAATAAGGCTTTGTAGTGCTTTATCTTGCCCATTTTTATCGAATATGTAGTGCCTTGCTTAATTTATTTTCTTGCATCTTTACATTCTTGATCATACCAAGGGTTGGTTCTATTATTGCTCGTTTTAGTCTAGACTTCAATAGAGAACTTGTTTGGATGACAAGAGGCTTGTACCAAAATTATGGTGGATATTTTCTATATTCTCCATGCTAGATAAATGAACGAGTCTATTTTTTAGATTATGGAGAAAAATGTCAGCTTTATTTTTATCGAAGATCAAGTGTTTTTGGAAATGATAGTTTTCCTCCTTGGGATGGCTATATATGGCAATATTGAGAGTTATAATTAAATGTCTATGATCAGAGTGACGCTCATATTCGTTGAAGATGCTGAAATATATTAATCTGTTGTATATAAGGATATCATATATAACATCATATACCACACTAATTCCAAGCACATGGATACAAGTCATCTGGCTAGAGTTTGGCCATTTTGTGAGATGAGCACTACAAAATTTGACCAACTCAGACCCAAATAAATTTTCACTTAGATCCTTATAACCTCTTTTGTACGTGTTAGCTAGCTTAAGGTCTTCCTCTAACCAAATATGATTAGGGTTGGAATAGTTGTTTAGAAGAATAGCTTGGTGTCCGGAAGTTTGAGCATTGAAGTCAACCATCAAAAGGATATTTCCTTACTTCCTTAAACAAGAAATATCATGTTCTAAACGATCATAAGGACAATCTTTATCCAAATTTATTTTTTTATAGAAGTTGGAATTAATAGGGGAAAAATAATAAATGGATTTGCACGTTCTTTCATTATTAATGTGTGTGATCTCTATCCAAATAAATTGGTTGTAAGGGTATTTATTATAGATCCAAACATGTGGGGATATGTTCCTCCTAATATAACAAGCTATACCCCCAATGCCTCTACGACATGAACGTTTATTCCATATTGACCATATGAAATATCCGTCTATATTAAGGACCTTAGACTCCTAGTGTTCCCAAGTTTCAAGCAATAATATAATATCAATTTCTCTCAAGATCCAAATTAAGTTCGGAGCTTTAGTCCATAAAAATCCTCGATAGTTCCAAGATAAGATCTAGAGTGTGTCAAATTTCTATTTATTACATTTTTTTTTGTTTCTATCTCTAATAACAACTTTCTTGTCTTTTATTAATTGCATTTTCCCTCCTTCCTAACTTCTTTTACCTTTTAGACCTCCTTTCTTAATTCATCCTAATCCTCCCGAATGAGGTCTTCATCTATAAATATACCGATCCTTTAAAATTTGATGTCTCAGTGAGTATGTCGTATTTTTGTTCAATAGAGCTAAGCTTAACCCGTATTAGACTTTCTTTATTCTCAATTAATTCCCCCAACCTATTTTTCCTCCTCTTTTAAACAAAAAAATATGAGGTTTAACGCTCTTTTGTTTCACTCATGGTCTAAGGCTATGAGCTTATTCATTTCCTCTTTAATGGGTTTGATATCTATTTTACCTTCTATATTATTATTTAGGTTGTGGTTAACTTTTTCATCTAACTCTTTAATCCTATCCTTTAATTTAATATTTTGGTGGTTTTTTAATTTCCATTGCATAAAGTCTAGTCTCCATTATGTCTACCTTGTTCTCAATTTTTATTTATCTTATCGTCTAATTCTTTTTGGATCTCTTCGTGAAAAGATGTGAATCTACTATGGAGCATGACTTTTAACTATATTTGGACTTCAGATTCTCTTTCTTCCCTACCTTTCTCTAAGGATTCTATATATTCATAAAGTTTATCCTCTCCTTTTTCTCTAATTTTCTCTCCCCACTTGATAAGATCATAGAAATCATAAATGTTATGTAGGGTAACTGTGCTAGGCCTTCCTTTAACCGTTTTTGGAAAATGTAGTGAATTACTCATATTTATGTAAATGTGTAAAAATGTATATAGCAAAAACTAAAAAACTAAATAAAAAATAAAATTAAAATAAAATTAAAAAATAAAAATAAATAAAATTAAATTAAATTAAAAAATAGGAGGGAAGGAAATTATGCTCCTAATTTAGAGCCTCTAATAAATGGTTAAATCGCTTCACCTAGGGTTTCACAACATAATGTCCAAAACTTTAAAATAAAAATATAAAATATAAAAATAAAGAGGGGAGGAACTTATACACCTAACTTAGAACCCCCAAATGAAGATGCCCTAGCAACATGCCTTGGAGTGCCCACAAATTTTATGCAATAATTTTAAGGAAGTTTTTCATCCAAGAGCTACATATAAGGGATCTTAGTTCCTAAGAAAGTTTCACGTATTAAAGAACTAAAGATACATGGTAAATCCACCAAAACATGAAGAAATGTTTACACGTCAAATGATTTGATTAGTGAACTTTAATAGATTAAAAGTTAAGATGGATTTATAATAGTTATAAATAACAATTATTATGTTATGAGAATATAAATAAAATTTATGTTATAAGATTAAAAATAACAATTTATTATAAATAAATTTTTAATTAAAAAAATTAAAAAATTATGTATAATTAAAGCCAAAAATTTATTTGTATTGTTTTTTTAAAATTTTTGGAAACACTAATTTGTTTAGTGTGGTGTGTATAGGTTGTTATTTTTAATGATAGTTTCTTTATTTCAAATAAAAAATCTTGTAACTTATTTTCCAAAAAAAAATCAAAATTACAAAATACTTCTGTCCATAGATATCATCAATCCAACTAACTCCCATACCTTATCAAAATTCATCGTTACTAACTTAATCCATCCTAAAAAAGAAAAACCGAGCTCACTCAGCCAGCAGCCATTTTTTGAATAATGGTTTCCTTTAACTGTCTTCTATGTTTCTTAAGTTTTGATATATATTGATGAACATATGTGGTGGGAGAAAGATTTGTTTCAGTAAAGTAAAAAAATCATAAATGTAAAGGCTTTTAAGCCAATTGTATCTATTATAAATCACTAAGTTAATGATTTTTTGAATAATTCAAAATGCCGAGGTCAAAGGCACTGTGTTGGGTACTATTCCTCAATTCTCTACTGGTAATAATAATAACACTTTTATCCTTCATACCTGTTTTTTCAATTTTTTACAAATTATCCAATAATTAAAAATATCACGTTTCCATGCATTTTATGAACTCTTGCGTTATCCTAAACATTTGGTTACATCAAAAAGATTTAAACATTGATGAATTATTTTGAATGCAAAGCAAAGGAATTTAATTTAAACCATATTTCATTCACATTGAAATAGGATCTAAATCCAAAGCAAGATGAAATAACTATGTCATGACTATAAGCACCATGCAGGAACGAGGCACAATACAGCTCTCCGTTGTTTCTTCAATTAAAAGTGTACACGCATAACAATAAAACATTCTGACTGTTGTCTAATTATCTGGATTACAAATTTTACAACTTTTATACGATATTAATACAGTTTTGAATGATGGTACTAAGTTATAACAAGCTTTATTTAATTCAATTAACATTTCAAACAAGACGTTGAGATGTTACAGGTCCAACATGTATTAAAGAGAGACGTTACATGTTACAGGTCTAACATGTATTAAAGAGATAGAAGATACAATTGAAAATTGATACTAGGTTTGATGAAATGAGACCTTCACAGGTTACATGTTTAACTTGTGTGAAAGAAATATAAAAATTCAAGCTTAATCCGTATTTAAGGGCAAAGCATAGTGTTCCACTGTGATCATCACCATTGTTATATCATGACAAAATACAAGATTACTCAATCCATAGTAGATCATATAGAAAGTTTATCTATATAATGTTAAAAAAATAAATAGAACTGCTCTACTAGGTAGGTATTTCCCGTATTATATCGTTGATAGCCAGTGATTTCTCGTGGGATCTTCTAAATCGTCCATTTGCAGAAACCGAATTGCTGGACCCAGAAACAGGGTTTCGGTGGCTGATTTTTCGACTGGCTTCTCAGTTTACTTTGAGTCTTCATTGCTCGCCATATTTTAAAGGGCATTTCACGAGCAAATAAAACAATGAATGCCAAGCGAATCGCTACTCAACAAGCGAACAATAACAGCGCATACCTGAACAGCTTCAAGATATGTATTATAAATGCTGGGTTGTTATGAATTATAAATGTGTTTTTGTTTCTTAAGCAAATAAGAACAGAGCAGACATCAAGATCTGAATTGTAAATGTTTGGTTTTAATATATTATTACAGTGCCTTAATTATTAGTGGGGTCTGAACATTGATGAGCTACATGTTGCTTTTATAAACAAGTGAATATTATTCTCTCTGGGGATGTTATACTTGTTACATCTTCTTACATAAGGATACTGCATACTCGGTACTCCACTTCAAATTTTAAACTGTAAATGTAATTAATTTAAATAAACCTAATAATAAAAGAATAAATTTATATAATTATAAACATATTTTCTTCAAAAATATTACTATTCTTGAATCTTAAAATTAATTTTCATTTTCATATTTTACACTTTGTCTCCTTTAAAATCTTATTGTTTGAATCTTAGTACATAATATTTAAACCATCTTCCTAAATAGATAATTTTTAAAACTATAAACTTTATTCATTCATAATTATCAGAATCACAATTATGCCAGATATACTGCTCCCAATTAGACCATAATTTAAGTGAATCCATTAAAAACTCATCATTTTTACTAAAATTCCATGCGAAATGAAAGTATGTGAATGTGAGATACGAGGTATTTATAATATATATTGTGGTTTATTATGCATTGTTTAGGCTTTCACATATTATTTTTGTAAGCTATTCAAAAACTTTGATTTCGAGTAAAATAAAAATATCAAAACTTTATGCGTGAAAAATCTGTCATGTCTAAAAATGAAGTAATTTGAATGTGAGTTATACATATAAAGATAGAGCATATTGGATGGTATATCATTTTTAGAATATTTAAGTAAACATATTTTTATATTTTAAAATTTTGGAGTGGAATATTATTTATGTTTTTTTTATGAACAAGAATGGGACAAATGTATATCCACATTGATTTTATGGGGTAGTTTAAAATTCATATAATTAACAATTATACAAATAAAAAATAAAAAATAGCTAATGTGATAGCTTCACTTTGTAGTAGTTGAAAATAAACAAATAAATAAAACTCCATCTAGCCATTATGCATTTTAAGAATTAAAGTAATGTGCAGTTGGTGTGAGAGTCTAATAAACTCCTCTGAAATCCTTGTAAATTCCATTGAATTCATGTCCTAACTGCACTTGCATGGTAATGTGAAGCTCATGTGACAATAGAACCCCATGTAGCAATTGGGAGTGAGTTAACTAGGAGTTGTTATATTAATTGCAATAGGTGTTATATTAACTTTTAAATTAACTATTACATACAACTATTAGCCCATCTATTAGGTTAACTCCATTGGTGATAGAACTATGAGCTTAATTTTATCTATTGATTTTATGGAGTCATTTAAAATTCATAAGTAACAATTACAAAAAAAATTGAAAGTAGCTCGTGATAATTGAACTTAATAGCATGGTAATGTGTAGTCCATGTGATAGTGGAACCCCATCTAAGAGCTCTGAATCAAGCTAATATGGACAAGGGTTAGATAGGAGGAACTCATGTGATAACTTCACTTAGTGGCATGGGAATGTGCAATCCTTGAGATAGTCGAACTCCATTTGGAATCTTGGAATATGCATAAAGTTTAGTTGAACTCCATTTCATAGTTGGGAGTCAAACTAATATACACTTTGTGTAACATTTGAATTTCTAATAAAAATCTTCCAAGCTCTTAAAATATGTCAAATATATACCTATCGAGGTGTTCAAACATATTCATTTTCTTAATATGATTGTTTCTAATTCTAATCATTCTTGATGTGAAGATAATCCTGGGTTGGATTGATCCAACAAATCAATCCATACACTACTTAGAGGCTTATTGCTCAACAATTTTTATATCTTTGAACAAGATGAAGGCCCAATTTTTATATCTTTGAACAAGATGAAGGCCTCGAGTGTGGCAAACATGTAATACTGTACACCTTGCAAACCACATTGCTAGTTTTCTTTTGCTAATCTTTCAACCAGATAAACGCTAATAATATATAATATTCCACACCATAACGAGAATAAGACATGGCGCTTGCATACCACGTTGATAGTTTATATTTGCTCGAGGGACACCAGATAGAAATAGTCCCACAATGCAGCATCATGCATGGTGATCCATCTACGAGGTGAGCACTTACATAAACAGATGGCTTATCTTAACATCATGCATGGTCCTCTATTTACAAGATGAGCTAACTTACATAGACAGATGGTTCATTGGCTCATTTGCAAACAATCATATCGACCAATTTAGGAAAAATTAGAAAGCCCGTTCGGCATAATCTCTGCATAATATTACAATACCCTAAAATCATTACATTATCAATACAATGAAATATGCAAAATATCTTCATAATTATATACCTTAATAATTATAATATGCTATGAATAATCAGAATTGTGCAAATCCCACAATATATACCCTTGAATACTTCGGGATTTGCGTATTGTGCAATTGCATACTATTTTCTTGTTCAATATACTTATTTATCAGAAGAAGTTCACTATGTTATCAGCAAAGATGTAGCGCACTGTATTATATTCAGTGATCAACTGTAGTGCATTGCAGTTTATTCATACATTTGCAACGGCCCACTTGAGTGTCCAGGGTGAGAATGTTTTCCCATTTCCTTTTAACACGGGACTCAGGCCCAAACATATTACTGTACCAAAACACACCATTTCTTTTGACAACATGTTCTACCATTAACTGCAATTAACTGAAATAGATCAAAAGCCTACTGGCGGAAGGCTCCGCCAAGGGAGTGTTACACTTAGTACCACCAACACTTACAAGGCACTAAAGAAGAACCGAAATCAATACCTACAGGATGAATTGCATGTTCTACACTTGTAACAAAAAAACATCATGCTACAGAAACAAGTAATAATAAGTAATTTCAACATTGTTTTGCCGACTCCTTTGCTCATAAATTTAAATCAATATTCTATTTCAACACAAACAAATTTAACACATCTACACCCAAAATATAACACATCTACCCCCGAAATATAACTGAGAATTCTTAGCTCTCTTCAACAAAATTACTTCGAAATAAACATAAGTTTACAGACTCATAAAACAGAGCAGAAACTTACATAGCAAAGAAACTTTGTTTTCTATTAAACTTCAATGTCCAAGAATCCTATATCTTTTGAACTTTCTTGGATAACATTACAAATCAAAAACATAGCAATCTATTCATTTTTAGTCTCGTCTATAATGTGTGTAGACAACTTCCTAGTATCTGCTTTCTTCGTCCAACACTTATTAGCAAAATGCCCAAATTTCTTACAATAGAAACATTAAACTTTAGATCTGTCATACTATTGATTTCTTGGTTTCCATGATATGTTTCTACTCTCACTTACACTAGGAGTATTCAACTATAACTTTTTTTCAGATTCTGAATCATTTCTGCTGTCACTATGATCAACACTTCATCCTCATCTTCCTCTGGTGCTAGCTCTTCCTCTGCTGCTAGCTCTTCCTCTACCACTACTTCTAGTAACATGTAATTGATATTTAAAAGCATTTTCTAATGAATTATCATCATATTATTAATTCTTGCACATGTTCTAGGAACTAAGATTCAATCTCATCAAAGAATTATTAACAATTACTCATGAATTGGAAATTTTCAGGAACCAAATAGGTTTCCTCTCTGTATATTATATAAACAATAAAGGATTACAATTCCCATGCATGAGCCATAGCTTAACTCAATGAAGAATTCGAATAACTAAGGGACAATTCGAATTCCCTTGCATGAGTCTAGCTTAACTGACTCTTTGCCATGCAATACCACTCAGTTAACCACTTGACAAAAAATCTTAATTGACCCACCAATCCCTAACTGAAGTTGGAGTGCAATAAATTCCTTAATCTCAACTGAAGGAGATCAAACACATGTCATAGCAACCAACCATCAAGTGCTAGTACTGCATGACTCCAATAAACCTTGATGAGGTTAACTGAAGCTGAACTGACCATCAGAAGTTGGTGAAGGCGCCTAGTTCACTCCAGTTCATTAAATAATAATAAAATAATCAATAAATAATGATTAAATAATATATTTAATGCATGGAGGCGCCTTAATTGACTGTAACTAATTGGTTGAACTGAAAGTAACCCCCAGTTAGCAACTAGGTGCATGAATGTCAACCAGATCACCCCTGGAGTGCTCCAGTTAGCCTCCTTGACTGTAGGAAAGGCTAAGTTAGCCTCCTTGACTGTAGGTAGGCATGGGAGTGACTGGGATGATGGTAATTAATGCTCCTTGATGTCAATTAAACTTAGGATAGTGGTTTAACTAGGCCAATTTGACTGAAGAGTGTGTATGATGGTAAATGTCTCCAACACCCCCCCTTAAGCTATACTCAGGAAGAGTTAGAAAACATAAAAATGCTAGGGCCCTGGAAACAAAGGCCATAGGTCACCCTGTACAATAAAGCAACTGAAACAATGCTCAAAACAAACTAAGTGAGGAAAAGAGGGAAAACCCAATGGGAACAAAACCCCCCCTCAAGCTGAACACTGAAAGTAGTCTGGATCACCCTGATGAACTCACCCCCAACAGTGAACGGAGGTAAGTGAACTTCTTTTCTGAAAATCTCTTGGTGAAGATGTCTGCAATTTGCTCATCAGTCGGGCAATATTGCAGAATGATGGTCCTGTCATGCACTAGCTCCCTGATGTAGTGCATGTGAATCTCTACATGTTTAGTCCTCTGCCTGGTAACTGGATCCGTGGATATCTTAATAGAACTCTGGTTTTCATAGAAGAGAACAGTGGACAAAGTACTACCAATATCAAACTCTGAAAGAATGCCTTGCAACCAAACTGCTTGGATGCAAGCATTCACCGCTCCTCGATACTCAGCCTCTGCTGAAGATAGTGCTATGGCAGCCTGCTTTTTGCTTAACCAGCAAATAGGGCCACCACCAAACATGAATACATATCCAGAAGTTGACTTTCGATCAATAGAATCACCCACCCAATCGGAATCTGTGTATCCAACCAGCTCTAGCTCGGAATCTGCAGCATAGTGAATGTCGTAGGTCCTGGTTCCCTGAATGTACTAGAGGATTCGCTTGGCTGCCTTCCAATGAAAATCATGAGGCTGCTGCATGTATCTTGATACAGCATTCACGGCATAACAATTATCAGGCCTAGAATGTGTCAAGTACAACAAGCTACCAATTAGCTGTCGATAGATAGTGCAGTCCATGGGAGGTGTGTTTTTTCCTTCTTCAAGGCTGATCCCTGAAAGGAAAGGGAATGGTGCAGGCCTACATTCAGCCATGTTAAACTTGACTAACAGGTCTAAAATGTATTTTGACTGAGCGACCATAATCCCATCATAATTTTGCTCAATTTCGAGCCCCAAAAATTGTTTTAGAAGCCCCAAATCACTCATTTCAAAGGCATTGTGGAGAGCAGTTTTGATGGCTGAAATGGAGGCAATTGTGCTACCTGTGATCAGTAATTCATCAACATATAAAACAATAATAATAAGATTATCATCATGCTGCTGTAAATACACATTTGGATCTGATCTACATCGCTGAAAGTTTTGCGAGAGAAGGAAGGCATCCATCTTGGAATACCACTCTCTTGGGGCATGTTTTAACCCATATAGTGACTTCTTTAGCTTGAAAACCAAATATGGATCAGTGATGTAACCTTCAGGCTGCTTCATGTATATCTCCTCATGAAGATCTCCATGCAGAAAGGCTGACTTAACATCCATTTGATGCACCTCCCAGTGCTTGGATGCGGAAATAGCCAAAACAAGGCGGATGGAGTCCATTTTTACAACTGGTGCAAAGGTCTCATGGTAGTCCACTTCTTGGACCTGAGAGAAACCTTTTGCTACCAGCATTGCCTTATATTTGCAGGTGCTTCCATCAGCAGCAACCTTTGTCCGAAACACCCACTTGCATTGAACCAATTTCCTTCCCGGAGGAAGAGAAACTAGCTCCCAAGTAGTGTTTTTCTGAAGAGAATTCATCTCTTCATCCATGGCAACTTGCCATCTTGGATCCTTCCGAGCATGGTAGTAAGATTTTGGATCTGAACTAATCATCAAATAGCAAGTTTTGGACAGCAAAATATCAGAACAAGAGAGTGCAATACCTGCTCTTTGGAAATCAGACCGGGTTCTCCTTGGATCATCCGGATTTCCAATGTTGTCTCCTGCGGAGGAGAGTGTCTGTCAGGCCCATGTAGGAAGATGAGTTTGCACTTCAGGTTCTGATTCAGTATCTGATGTTTGCTTTTCACTGATATCATAAATAAGAGGATCTAAATCAGGGTCATCACCTCCAATTTCATCATCCAAATATTCAGTGGAATAGGAAGAAATTCGAGCAGTTTTCTCCTCCACTAGTTCCACCTCCTGAAGAGGCTCATCGAACTTGACACTTCTCTCGATGATGATCTGTTTGGTCTTGATATCCAGCAGCTTGAATCCTTTAGATTCATCAGGATATCCAATAAACAGACATTCTATGCTCTGCGGTTGCAAAGCCCTTCTTTTATCAAGCGGAATCCGGGCCCATGCAGTGGACCCAAACACCCGTAGGTTAGACACATCTGGCTTGTGTCCAAAGTATGCTTCGAAAGGAGTCTTACCTTTCATTGATGAATGTGGAACCCTATTTTGAATGCATGTTGCAGCATGCATGGCTTCAGCCCGCAAATTTGCAGCAAGCTTCTTTGACTCCAACATACAGGTGGTCATCTCTTTGAGAGACCGGTTCTTCCTTTCTGCTACTCCGTTCTGCTAGGGAGTGTAGGGAATTGAATGTTGGACCTGAATACCACTTTGGGAGAAAATGGACAGAAAATCATTACTGACATACTCACCTCCATTATCAGCTCTCAATATCTTGATCTTAAACCCAGAGGCATTTTCGACCAAAGCCTTCAATTCAGAAAATTTTTCACATACTTATGATTTCTTTTTGAGGAAGAAAACCCATGTATACCTGGAAAAATCATCAATAAAGGTAAGGAGGTACCTTGATCCACTCATGGATGTGACAGGCATTGGACCACTGATATCAGAATGTATCAGCCCCAATATGCTTGTATCTCGGTTTTCCTTCCCCCGATCGAACTTGTGCTCAGGGTGATTTCCAATCACACTGCCCTTGCAGACTCCTGTAGTTGCGTTGATGACCGGAAGGCCTTCAACAATGGAATGTTTCTGTAATTGCTGCAAATATTTGAAATTAAGATGGCCAAACCTTTCATGCCACAGCCTACTAACCTCATTTCCATGAGTTAGCAAAGCGGTGGGATTTTCATCCGCAACAAAGTGAGAAAACTCATAGGCTTTTGCATGATGATTTGCATGGCCTTTTGCAATGAGTTTCCTGGATGAAATTTCTGTTATCTCAACATCATTTGGGTCTGAAAGAGACCCTCTTAGGCATTCCTGTATGTGTCATTTGATAGACACTAAGAAGATTTGCTGCAAGATATGGTACATACAAAACATTAGAAAAAGAACCATTTTCTAGATTTACAGTACCTTGTCCTTTGGAAATGATGGTGGAGTCATCTCCCAAGTGGATGGGGATGGATTTGCTGGTCTCCAAGGATGAAAAGGAGTCTTTTTCAGCCATCATGTGATTTGAAGCTCCACTGCCAATCAGCAGTGATTTTGACTTCAAAGTGCTTGCCATGAGGGCATGACCTTTCTCATGCTGTGGTTCCCGGTCTTGTTGATCTCTCCTCCGAAAGCTATCCGGAATATTGATGTGATTCCTCTCAAGGAGAGAGGTTGCTTCATCAAGCTTTTTCTTCATGTAGACATGTTCAGGGTGAAAACCCTTCCTGCAGTAAGAACACCTGACTCTTTCTTTCCCATTGTGCCCTTTTCCTTTGTTCTTCCTTGAACCGGAAGATTCATCATGCTGCTGATTTTCAAATCTAGGATTTGGAGCATCAAATTTAGTTTTTTGATTTTTCTGCTGCTTACCTTTACCTTTCACATCTTTGGGCCCCGTTACATAGAGGGCTTGGTCTCGGGAAGATCGGATGATCCCCATTTGGACAAGCTTGTCATGTTCACTAGTTAGAGACTCAATGAAGGCATCGAGTGTAGGCATATTCCATTTGGGAGTTGTGAGCTTCCCTGCACGGAATGTAGAAACAAAAACTGAATAATCAGCCCCGAGTTTGGAGAGGATGGCTAGGATGAACTGATCATCTTCCTTCTCCACTTTGCATTGCTTCAAGAGAAAAACTATATTCTTGAACTTTGTAAAGAAATCATTCAGAGTCTCGAAATTGGAAGGTTGGAGAGACATGAGTTCATTTTTGAGTTGATAAACTCTCATGTCATCATGCTTTCCATACAGTGATTCCAATTTGTCCCATATTTCTTTCAGTGTATTCAGATCCATAAGATGGAAGAGAAGATCATCGGAAATAGAGAGGCATAAGAAACCGAAGGCTTCATCCTTTTTGTTGAAGAATCTTGATTTTTCTATGGCAGATCCAGGCTCTGGTTCAGTGTCCATGGTGACTCTGTGGAGTCCTTTTCCTTTTAGCTGATGTTCCATTTTGAGTTTCCATGTGTGGAAATTGTATGGAGTCAACATAGGTACTAAGGAGGCTGCTGAGGAGGCCATCTGGATTTGCTTGTAGTGAATGCTTCACCTATAGAAACCTGAAAATCAAAACATAAAGGGCAAAATAAAAGAATTGAGCTATTGCTCACATTTCATGGAGAAATTGATCTTTGTCCTGCCATAGCTCTGATACCATATTAATT
>LPNX010904324.1:0-13399 GCA_001517045.1 Pseudotsuga menziesii
GAATTCACATTTCGGCCTCAGCAGAGTTATCCGGACTCTAGAATATTGACTTTCATTGCCCAGGTTGGACTGATATCAATGATCAAGGTACACGCTTCTATTATTGAGGAACCTGTATAGCTGGAAGAATTCACTAGATACATTTGTGTAGAACAGTCTGCATTTCAAGGAAAAAACCACCCAGAGATCTAGGTTCACCAGGGAATCGCCAGTTGTTGCTGCCGCAACCTTTTCCCCGATTTTAAACTTTTCACTTAAACTCTGGGACCCCTCCTTATCATTATTTTCTTGAATCGACTGTTGAAAGCTTGGCGTCTTGGAGCTTATCTTTGCATTTGAAGTTGATTGCTCGCCTTTTGACTGCTTCGTCCAACTTAGCTTGAGTCGTGTTGTTTTTTCTGGTACCCGTCGAGTATGAAAACATTTTTGCATGAACAAGAAAAAGACGGTTTTGGGCTGCAAGTTAATCCTAGCTCTGTTGTTTTTCTCTTTGGATCGGGCCTCTTTCGGAAGTGTGTTAGTCCTAACTTACCCGACGTTGCGGCTCCTGGAGAAAACCGCCCCCCGTTTGAAGTTTCATCCGACGCTCGATTCGACGGCCTAAGTCGCTTGGTCCTGATTTCCTACCTATCCGCCGTTGCGGTCGGGAGGATGAAGTCAGTGGCCGACGTGAGTTTCATCCGACGCCCGAACTTTGCATTGTTTATCCTCCGTCGCATGTTTGTGGCAAGTTTCCCGTCCGACGTTGCGGGTGGCAGAGTTTCCCGTCTTCCGACCCACTTCTCTCCGCCGCTCGATTGCCTACGACGCTCGTTTTTCCATTCACCCTCTTCTTGCGCTCCTCCGCCATTGCGCCCCCCCCCGAAACCCTACCCATCCGATGCTAGATTCTCAGCCCGCCCGACTTAAGTCTCGCCCGACCACCGATTCTTTTCATGAGTTGTCACCCGGAGAGCCAGGCCAGTTTCCTTGTGGATCTTTCATCATAGTTACAAGATTTTTTGATGCCCAATGTCTCGTATGAATGGATAATGCACTTAAATTGTATGCAGGGAGAATCACATGAATCGCGAGAGCGGCCTACGGCGAGGGAAAGGACAAGCCAAGCGGATGACAGAGACGCCGATGAGGCATTTTCAGCAGTTACTGTCAGAGGGTAAAACGTCTATTGAAACTATTGAAGAAAACGCAATGACCAGAAGGGAAACTGAATCGTCAAGGGCGCTGAAAGGTCACGCGCTGAGGGAACCCAGGAGACATCAGTTGTAGTTTAAATAATGGGAATGAAGACTGGAAAAGGGCTTTTTCCCTGAGAAAATTTTGTAATGGTTGGCTGGTAAGAGGAACTATTTCGTTTTGCTAAGCGAACTGCAATTTCGTCTGCCGGAAAGAGTAAAGAAGTGAAATGTAGCAATGCAATTCAATGAATAATGTTGAAGAGGAACTATTTCGTTTTCAGCTGTATTTCATTCGCTGTAAGGATATTTGATGTTTTGAACCTAAGTTCTTGTTAACTATTCTTCAGTGTTTGCTGGGATGCATTTGCACTAAGAGCAATAAATGTTGTTATAGAATGATTGGCTATCTGGTCATTTGAATATTTATAAGTTCTTCATGTGCTGTGAGAGGATCATCAGCTATCTGTGATTTTCTTACCGTATGTGATATTGTATTGCTCAGTTAAGACGACAACCTTGCTCCCTAGGGATAGTTTAGGTAGTTATTTTATTTCTACTCGTATCTGGTTTGGTTGCTTGTGAGCTTAAGACGAGAGGTAAGAACCTGCGCATCACTTTGTGACCGCTCCTTGCATCTGGATCACCCTGCATTTAGTTAGGCACATGCATATCATTCATTTAAGTCAAAATACAAAAAAATCGGTGGGCCAGGCCGCAACCGGTAAACCCTTTTGTTACTTTGACCTACGGTAGCCGGACCGTAAGTCGGACGGATTCCCTACACCAAACAGTCAACGGGCTAGTTGGGAACGTTGATTGGCGAGAATCCCTTACTGTTGTCGCCTACGAATTTCCAGGCCTCAACACAACTTTTAAAAGAAAACTGATTTATCTGTACATATTTTGTTGGGACTAAAGAAACTCTCTTAAAATCATCAGAAATCTCTTCACTTGAAACTCCACCAACTTGTAACAATTTTTCCTTTTTGTGTAACCCATCTTCATCCACTTCCATGCTTTCAATTTCAGACAGAATCCTTTTAATCAAAACATTAGGACCTTCTGACACTTGTGATACTGTAACTGGTAAAGTACTTGCATCTCCATCGGACCCTTGAATTTCCATAAACTGCAACAAATTTGTTGTTTCATTCAATCCTTCAATAAATTGGTGTTCAAATGGTTTGTTTTTGTTGGCCTGCTTCCTTAGGGAAATTATGTGGTGAGGATCATAATTTTCCTTCAGCTCTTTTTGAAATTCCATGCTTCCCAATAACTTTTGAATAAACACTAAGGCAGCTTTATTTTTGAAAATAAAAGAGCCAACCTTGAGAGGGAATTTGATATTTGAAGATTTTTTAAAGGCTCCAAAATGTTCTTCCTTTGAGTGCAACCTTTTCCTCATGAACTCCAATGCAAAAACTATGGGAGTGAGGAAAGCAGGTAACTTATATGGTTCCCCAGTGAATCCATATATCCTCAAAACAGTACAATCTTTATGCATTAACCAGTCTCCGACTCGATCCTCAGGGGAGGACTGCATCAGACATTTCATATCTTCTAACACACGGGGCAGCACTTCATCGAACAACATTTTATATATCTCTGACATGATTGAATTGGCAAACTCAAACATCCTGATCTGCTTGGGCAAATCAGAAGAGAAGATGGTACTCAAAAACTGTAATTCAGTGACATTTGAACACAACAACATGTTCAACAAGTAAATTTGAAATTTAAAGAACCTGACCTTTGGGAATTCACTTAACTGAAGGTGTATTGCTTCTGCTAAGTACTCATCTAGACTAAAAAAAGGAACCGATTGAGACTCCGAACCAAATGAACTCATTTTTAACAAAAAACCACGGATGACTTCATTTACGCGACAATCATCGTCAAGACCCAAAATTTGACAGACCAGGGATACCACTAATTGAACTTCATTTTTGAAAATATGAACATGGTAAGGTAGGAAAAGACCGTCTAATGATTGACCCTCTTTCAGAATACTGGACAGAAATTTGCAATGGACTTTAGAGATACAAATTTTGTACAATTAAGCAAGAATAGACTCATTTACAGGTTCACAGTGGTCAGGGTAACTGTCAGGCAGGTTCAAATTTTCATGGATGACTTTGGCATTGATTTTGCAGAGCATTCAAGAAGTAGACTGACTCACAATGACTCTTTGAGAAGGGGAATAATTGACCGTGCACCACTATGCAAATTCTGGAAAATGCAGGGTTTGTTCGAGAGCAAAATAATATAAAAAGGATTTAGAGACATTCAATACATCATTTCCCTGTGAGTTGTAGTGCCACAACCTTTCTTTACTGACTGATATGCTTCCTATGGACAGAAAAGGGTCACAGATGCCTCTGTCTCTATCAACTAAATAATCTTCCCTATCATCTATAATACAACTAGACCCTTTCAATTCCTTCTGTTGGTCCATAATTCAGTTGATAATGGCAATTAGATGGACGAATTATGGGCGTTTAAGCCTTACCTATTTACTGCGGCTACGAGCGTTCAAAATTGACACTCGAGAGGTTGATGAATCCGCAGGTCTTTTTCACTTGTCTGGTGCCAATAAAATAATCACGAGACAAGTCAACTTCACTTTTATAGGACCCCACTCCAGAGCGTCCCTTTGGTGGTTTCCACCAAACCACTTTTGCCTCTGAAACGCACCATGGTCGACCACGTGTATAATGGTTTTTATTCCTCTACCGCCCTTTACTTCTAACTGTCGTGCAACTTCTTGCTCTGGATCCATCATTGACTGTCGATCTATTTCACCTTTATTTTTCAACCATTGGATCAAGTGACACGTACCTAATTACATCGAGCGTCCATGTCTTATCAAAGGTGCAAGTTCCCGTTGCGGATTCATTCATGATCGTTGATGTAATTTGCCTTTATTTCCCCGCCGTCAGATCGAGTAACACGTACTCCTTTCCACCGGGTTTCTTTGCTTTAACAAACGTGCAGTTTCACAAGGCGGAGTCTGCCAAGACCATAGATCTCATCAAGTTGGATTGACGATCGTTGATCTCTATGTTACATTGAACACCCACACGTACTTATCCTTCTTGCACCTTTCAGAGAGTGGACATAATACGGGCCGTTGATCTTAACCTTTCTGCTCTGCATCGTTGGATCCCATGAGATTTCACCGCTTACTAGCCTTTGTCTTACTCTTATACTATAAATTTTAACCAAAGTTTGACAAATGACCATTATTTTCTCCCCACCATGGTCTCTTTACTTCCCTGCTAAATAATGGTGTTAACACCAATCTCAAGTGATAGGGATGACGCATTCTCATACGAGAATGAGCAGCGAGGTCATCCAAAAATACTTCAATAATAGACTTGAGATCGTGGAAGATCAAGGTCATCGCCCACTGAAACGTAGCTCCGGCATTTTTAAGGCGGAAAGGCATTTTCTGATACACAAATTTTCCCCAAGGACAAATAAATGCAGTCTTGTGTTGGTCCTCAGGTTTAATTTGTATCTGATTATACCCGAAAAATTCATCTATGAAGGAGAACACCTCGCCACCCGCACACTCATCCAAAATCTGATCAATAAATGGTGCGGGGAAGTTATCCTTAGGATAGGCACGACTCAAGTTGAGGAAATCAGTGCATATGTGGATCGCTCCCTGCTTCTTATCTACCAGAATGGGGTTTGAAACCCACACCATCAAGGGAATGGGATGGATGAAACCAGCTTTCAATAGCTTCTCTATCTTTGCCTTAATGGCAGGTGTTTTCCTAGGATTCACGGTGCGTAAATGTTGTCAAACAGGATTAGCGTTGGGGTAAGTCTTAATCTCATGTTCGACCATTCGAGGGTCAATACCTGGCATCTCATCATCAGACCAAGCAAAAATATCACGGAATTCCTTGAATAGCTCGTTATATTCTAGAATCTCAGCATGGGAACAATCTGCCCCAATATAGACATTCTCTATTGTGCCAAGATTGCAAGAAATGTTGATAGGAATCATTGATGATATGTTTTCCATGTTTCCATCAGCCATCGAACCAGGAGAGCTTAATGGAACCATAGGACTACCAACTTTCTGACTAACAATCTCCCTATAATCCTCATGCTCCAAATGGTCAAGCTCTGGAAGAAAGTATGATCTATGATGAAGTTCCTCCCATGGTGGCTCAACTCCCGACATAGCCTCGATAATCGCTTCATTTGAAGGGAAAACCGTATCAAGGTAGTTGTGGGCATGAGAAGACTATACTACCCATGCCAGCAGCACATAGGGGTCTTCCTCCTCCATCCTCGAAGAGGAAGAACGAGGCTCTGCAACACTCTTGAGATTATCTTGATAAGCTATCATGGCTGCAGGAAATGGCACACTCGTCTCGACAGGCTCACTCGAAGTACTCGGTGTATGAAGAATCCAAGGGTCTTCCATATGGGTTGTGCGAAAAGACACCGAGGTCGTAGATGTTGAAGCCTCATCGGAACAAGATCCTATCATGAGGATCAGTGCAGGACAACTAAAGCTTCCCATGAGGGATGGATACATACCTACACCCACACTCCCAGTTGCCAGCTGAGAGTGTGGAACGATCAGGATCAAAGCTCCCGAAGATGTGGTAACAAATGGATTCTTGAATGCCATTTGATCAATCGTTACAATCTTCCCATTATGTGGAAAGCATACAATGTGGAACAAGGAAGAAGCAATGGCTTGCATACTATACATCCAGTTCCTACCCAGCAACAGATTATAGTCAAGGGGCACATCAACCACCTCAACCTCTATCGCAATGGTATCCCCCACCAAATGGACTTTAAGGGAAGGAAGGATGCCATGCAGCCTAAAATATCTCCCATCGAAAGCAGTTAACATAGTCACTGATTTAGATAGTTCAGGAGAGCCAAGACCCTTCCAATAGGCCAAAGACATCACAGAAGTAGCAGCACCCTCGTTAATCACATTACGTTTAACGGTCATACCAAGACATTCTACGTGCACCAAAAGAGACACATAGTAGGGCAAGTGAGGCTGATGTCCTGCGGTTTCAAATTTGATCACTAAGGAAGAATCATCACTGTTCATACCAAGAGAAAAAAGAAACTCCTTCCTTTGCAAAGGACAAGTCTGAAGCACTTCCAATGCAGACATCGCACAAGGAGTGTGGCCCAAATCCTTGACAACTGAATAATTTTGGGTGGCTTGGGCATTTGGATTATGCCATGAACGCTTAAGGAATCCCTTAGGAATGCGAGGTGTAGCCTCAGGTTTATCCGCAGGTTTCTCAATGCGCAAAGGAGTTCCTGGTGGATCAGGCTCTTTACCTGGGATGGGTTGTGATGAAATATAGTCTTTCGCATGAGTCACAACCTTGGCAGCACAAACCATGTTAATGCACCCACGACCACTACCCTCTGGTGGATAATCATCACTAGACTGGTCATGGGACTTCGAGTTCATATTCTACTTATGTGGTAAAGGGTTCGTTAGCATAGCTGGGCCTTGTGCTAAGAATCTTGAAGCTTCATCAATCCGAGGGCACAAGTAAGTGAGGTGATCATCCTTACATAAATTGGAAGGGAACTTAACCTTAAATTTAGCTTGCTTGTCCCCCCTAGCATTTTTACCATTCTTGTCATTATTATTAGCATTCTCATTCTTATTCCCACCCTTTCGATTATTATTTTTACCCTTCTTTCTATTCTGTTTGGGCTGCTGGTTACCCTTCTGGTCCAATGATTGCACAGAAAGTACATTCGTGGTTTGGGCGGGTTGAGATAAATCCATAGCTTGTCTTGAAGCAGATTGGTTGATTGACAATTTACTAGCTTGTTTTGAAACCGAATCCGCAGGTTTTGCACTTGAACAACCCACAATTCCATCGGCATGTGGTCCAGGTTTGACTTTGGGATCGAAACTGGAATGAGGAACGTTGGGAATAATCTCATACAACAAACCATACTAAGCATAGATTAAGTCCAGTTCCTATGCCCTAAAGATCGCTTGTTCCTCATTCTGCACTTCGGATGTGGAAACATCCTTCGCTATATACGACAATAATGACTTGAGGAACCACTCGAGAAGGAACTCCAACGGTATAAAGGATTTAATTAATCTCTTCTGTCTACACCACTCTTGAATATGATCAGAAATATGAGTGGCTTTATTTTGCCAAAATGTCGACAAGAGTTCAGTACCGATGTCATAGCGCACTGGTAGCTGGAAGTGATTAAGAAAATTCATTGCAAAAAAGAGCCCCTAGGTAACTCTATATACCATTTAGTAGCAGGCCCTATGAGGGTGCATTGAAATATTCTCAAATGAACTGAGTCCTAATGTAATGAATTCGAAGAGCACCATAGGTGAAATGTAGTAACGTGTTTGCTCAAATCTTCTCCCGATTTTCCTTCGAACTTAGGTATGTCCGAAGGAAGCTTGGTAGGGACAGCCAGCCAAGCTGGGTCATGAACCACAGGATCGTTCGTAAGTATTCATAAGTCAGGAAGATTAAGCGTCACGAGGAAAGGGAGCCTAGGATGATGAGGTCGATGGACCGCTCCCTGGTTCATATAGGTCTGATTACCACCATGGCCTTGGCCATAGTGTCCTCCTCCTGTCTAACCCGTATAGGGTGGCGTGGAAGTACCATAGTACGGTGGACCTTGACTAGTAGGAGCTACAAAGCCGTAATTAGGAGAATAAGCAGGTTGTTGATACCCTCCTCCATAAGGTGAGGAAACATGCCCATACTGCGTCCCATGATAAGTTCCATAGGTCATTGCATGTGATGCCCCATGAGACACTCAGTAGGTAGGAAGATACGCTTTGGACGTAGGGATATATGCCCTAGAAGTAGCAAGATGACCTCTACAAGCATGAACATAGCCTCCTGAAGCAACGAGCGGTATGTGAACTTGAGACACAATCGGTCTAGTAACCGCAGTATGGACCTGAGCCGTAGCCATGTGTCGACTCGAAGGACCACGTGAATAAGGTGGAGGATGAACATTTTAAGAACTAGGGGCCGAGGATGAAGGAATCTGAGTAATAAGATATGTATTACTTCCTATCGTCACTCATCTCGAATCTAGTATCCTAATTGGATCACTAACCCTAGACCTAGGAGGGAGATAAGATGGAGCTTCCACCATTGGGACGGAAGGTGCAATGTGACTATTACTCCCAAACCTCTCTGCATGGTAAGGAATGAGAGTGCCCCCAGGCATAGTGTTAGGCTCGAAGTCGGATTCAACATGAAATGTCAAATCATGCATAGGAAAACCAGCCGTACCATAACTACCATAGCTAGTAGTGGTGGGTTCGAAATGAGTCTCGGCATCCTCCGACATGCCATACCGGTAACGCATCAATGGGGAATCAGCCCTAGAGCGAGTAGGTCTATCATGTAAGGGTCCTATCTCAGAAATCACAGGACCTAACTCGGCTAAGTCGAGTGAAGGATCATAAGTTGGTGTAAATTCCCCATTGTCTACATGAATGGGAGGAGGTGGTTCAGGAATACCTTCTGAAGAATCCCCCATGGTGTGTGAATCAATGTGTGACATATTCCGCCTGGACTATCTAGGTCTCTCTCCCAAAGGAGGAGGAGAAGTAGAAGGCGGAAGTCCTGCTAAACGACAAGAACGACGCGGAACCACACTCAAATCCACAATGACTCAAAAACTAGCAAAGACTCTCTATTTACGTAAACCCTAGGCCAACTATCATGCAGAGAGCAATCACTAATAAAATCTAAAGCCAAATGCAAGAAAACAAGGGCTAGATAAGTGAGCTCCCGAATGAAGAAGGTATGTCTCGCCTAGGAGAGGCTTGAGACTCCCATACACAACAAGCAGAGGTACATAACCAATTATTGTGGCCCTCAGCTTCAACGTGTAAAGCGACTATGCTGTCTGACCCCAACCTGGCCGGGACACATGCAGAATAACCTCTACAAGTACCCCCTCGATATCCTAGGTAAGGACACTAAGGTCACCTCAATATACTCAATGCTCAGGCGGATATCGCAGGAGGGATTGACCGTATGGGTAGGGTAGAAAAGCCTGAAACTCTCGAAAGAGCCCCCAGATACGAATACAATCCTAGAAATATCTCCGGTGCTACTCAGTTATGACTAGGGGTCATCCCAATCAATAACTGCTCACACTACCTTGTTCTTAACTCCCTTTTGAGAGGAGGATCCTTAGAACACTGGTTATAGCAAGGATTTCACACACTCACCTGGACAGACACCTAAATGTTGTTGTTTAGTGATCTTGGAGAATTGACTTACAATGAACTATTCCAAGATCCTAAAACCTAAGCTTGTTGGTGCACCCTAGAAAATAAAAGAGTGTAATTCATTTTATGTAGCATTGATTTTAGTTGGCTTTATTACTCAAAAATAGGATATGGTTGTGCAACTAGTGGTGTTATGACGCAACAAGAAGTAAAATGCACACCTAACAATCAATGCAAATGCATTGTGTCCATGAAAACAGGGTATGCTACTATGTGAAATGCACAATTCTTCTTCAAATGATGAATGAAAATTTCCTATATGAAGTCCTAACTAGTACTCCAAAACAAATCTATCTAGTGCAAGTATAATGCAAAGTGCAAAAATGCAATGCATGATGATAAGCAAATGTTTTTGGATTTTTTGAAAATAAAAGAGATACAAAAAGAAAAAGAATGATTCGACGACCCCTACACTCTTCAAGCACATGCAAATAGAACTCAAGAAAATCACTAAGGTAAAAGAACTCTAATGCACTAATCTCAAACAAAAAATCGAAAATGCCATGACAAGAACTTTCCTAAAAAAAATTTAGGCTAAAAAAAAAATGGTTCTGGTCAGAAACAGAGGTCTAAACAGACTCAGGCAGTGTCAAAGGAGACTCAGGAAATATCAAAATTCACCCAGAAACCAATTATCTTCCACAAAAATCCAAAATCAAGGGTATACACGACTATTCGCAGTAAACCCGCGTGTATACACGGAAATCACAGAGAAAACCGCGTGTATACGCGACTATAAATCAAAAACCTGCATACAGGAAGAAAAGGTGCATAAAATCAAGGCAAACAGACAGGCTGAGACAAAATTCACACCAATCAGACTTTACCAGGAATACATGCCTCCATACCTGACACAGAAACAAGAGAGAAAGAGCAATTCCAATACATTGAATGCCGAGAAAACAACCCCCAAAGGACAACTACTAGGAAATCCCCAGCGGAATCGCCAATTTTGTTACGGAGAGAAATTCCAATGGCTTGGGGTACCACAACAGACAGCTTGACTCCAGAAATCAATCCTTTCCAATATGCAATAGAAATTAAATGTCTAACACTAAAGGATCATACCTTGTACCTTATTCTGGACAGTTGAAGTAGATCCCCATTGAGCTTTCCAATCTTCAGCTTAAATTGCTATATTACTTCCTCAACAACAAGTAAACAATAAAACCATTCTATATATCATGGTGTTAGACCTATTCTAGAATATATAATCAATAATGTAAAAGCATTTGACGTGATCCCATGGATAAAATATTCATTCAAATACACATCATTGGACAGGAAAAGATATTTCTATTAATATAAATTAGAGATTACAAGATACAACCTCTGACAACACTTCTATGAATCGGAGAAATTGAATCCCCCACTTGGGCCTCCACCACTTCAATCCTCCATCTCTCGATAGCAAGCTCACAAGCAAAAGGCAAGCTTGGGAAGAACACAAAAGTGCTCCAAGGCACAAAGGGATGCAGACTCAAGCATAAGTTCCAGCAACAATGGACTATAGTTTTGTTGCTCTCAATTCTCTCTTATGCCTTCAATGTACCAAGGGGTTCCTTATATAGCTTTTCAAAGGGGTAATGAAAGGTCGAATCTGAGCGATCTCAAGGAATATGGAAGGCCAGGAGTCAGATGAGTCAGATCCATGTCAAGGAAAACTCCAAAAGGATTTGGACTATGCACACATCCCGATGTATGCGGTTATATGCGCCAAACCCACGTATGTATGCGCTTATAGGGTTAAAAGTCATGTATAGCATTTTTCATGTGTTTTTAGGGATGATCAAGGAAACATCAAAGGACAAAAAGTGGTCCATAGGGGCTAAGGAGTCTGCAGCGGGACAGGGGAAGGCTATACAAAGTGTGATTCACCTGGAGTGGTGAAATTCGCTATAACAATTATTATTACAGGAATTCGACATTTCAATAATGGATGGACCAGGTTAAACTAATGTTGTTGTTGACTTTCTCTCAACAATAATTAATAATGAGGAACCTCAACCGGTGGATGATGATTTCCTAGATGAGCATTTGTTTGCTATTTCTACTAATGTACCTTGGTTTGCAGATGTAGCAAATTATTTGGTGGTAGGAAAACTTCCAAGGCATATGAAGTCAAAAGAAAAGAATAGGATTGTGCAACAGAGTAGCATATTTTCATGGAACGATGGCTATTTTTTCTATACGGGACCATACTTGGTGATTCGTAGATGTGTTCGTGACGATGAAATTTATCCAATTTTGAGAACCTCTCATGATGGCCCATGTGGGGGGCACTTTGCTGACAAATGAAGAGGACACAAAATTCTACAATTGGGATATTATTGGCCTACCATATTTAAATATGCTCGAGATTATGTCCGGAGTTGTGATAGTTTCCAAAGAATGGGACAACCATTATAGTCAGACAAAATTCCACTTCAAACTCATCTTGTGGTGGATCCATTTGAGAAATGGGCATTATATTTTGTTCCCCATATGAATCCTCAATCCAAGCAGAAATCATATATCCTAGTATGTATAGATTATGTGACTAAATGGGTTGAGGTAAACTAACTCCCATGGGAAACAGAGCAGGCAGTTTTAGATTTCCTCTATGTAGATATTTTCACAAGGTTTGGAGTTCCGAGGGATATTATTACTAATGGAGGATCACAATTCACATATAAACTCATCAAACTCTTACAACATAGTAGCATATCAAGCACAGAGTAACTTCACCATATCACCCTTAGGCTAACGAGAAAGTGGAAGGTACAAATAGAATTCTAGAGTCCATGCTTACAAAGACTATTCAGATTCATCAAAGGAATTGGGATAATAGGCTTCCTGAAGCTTTATGGGCCTATATAATATCATGGATAAGTACCACAGGTTTGACCCCCTACTAACTAGTCTATGGTAAGCAAGTCACCCTACCAATAGAAGTTGAGATTAAAACATTAAGAACTGCATTTCAATTAGGAATTTATTTATCTTAGGCCCAACATAGTCACCTGCACCAGCTTAATGAGATTGATGAATTACGATTGGCCTCTATAGAACATATAGCTATTGTGCAACAACAACGAACCAAGTGCCATGACCAATTGATCAAAACGAAGTATTTTAAGGAAGGTGACTGGGCTCTTCTATCTGACACCAGATTCAAAAAGTTCAAAGGGAAGCTTCACACTCATTGGCTGGGACCATATGAAATTGAAACAGTCTATGATAATGGTATAGTACAAATCAAAGACATTGATGGTGAAGGAATGCTTCTTATGGCCAATGGCCATAGACTAAGACCATATAAGAAACCATTGTCCAAAGAGGCGTTCATCCATAATATTGTTGTATGCTGGTGTACCAAAGACTTCGAGATCACTATATCGACCTATGAAGAATATATATATATAATAATAAAAAAAAAGGAGAAAAGAAAAAATGGACTATGAAAATACTCCTGGGACACAGTCCTAAAACAAAAGAGAACAATGAAAAATGGACTGTAAAAATCCTCTTGGGACGCAACCCTTAAAAATATGGGAAGACTGTTGCAGAAGAGATTTGTAGAATTCATGTTTTGAGAATATATGAAAATTAAACCCACAATCCGCAATCTGCAATTGTGGAAGACGAAATGTGGAAGTAGTTTCGAGAAAATTAAAAAAGAATACCCACAATCCACAACTCGCAATTGCGGAAGGAAGGATTTCTCGAGATTGTGGAAAGGGAGATTGCAGAAAGATCATCTTAGAAGGTTAATTAAGGAAAGATAATTGTGTAAATATAGTTGCAGAAAAGAGCATTGTGGACCCCACTTTACATAAATAAAAATGTGGAAAGGATGTTGCGGAAAAGAAATTTCGAAAGGTCGTGACTGATAAATTTAAACAGATCTACAAATCATAAATATAGAGCT
>LPNX010904327.1:5067-55238 GCA_001517045.1 Pseudotsuga menziesii
ACCATGAATCGTCCCTCCAAGACAATAGATTGTTGGTTTTCATCATCATCATCATCATCATCAACATCATCACCATCACCATCAACATCATCTTCATCACCTTCATCATCATCATCATCATCATCATCCTCATCATCATCAGCATGCTCATCATCATCATCATCATCATCCTCATCATCCTCATCATCATCATCATGCTCATCATCATCATCACCTTCATCATCATCCTCATCTTCTTTCAACATATTCAAATTTATTGTGTAAATACCTTGAATTGTCCCTCCAAGACAATAGATTGTTGGTTTTCACGTTCATCATCATCATCACCATCACGATCAACATCATCTTCATCACCTTCATCATCATGAACATCATCATCCTCATCATCATCATCATGCTCATCATCATCATCACCTTCATCATCATCATCATCATCATCCTCATCATCATTCTCACCATCAACATCACCTTCTTCATCATCATTCATCATCAGCATCCTCATCATCATCATCACCATCAACATCATCCTCACCTCCATCATCATCATTCATCATCATCATCCTCATCATCATCATCACCATCAACATCATCCTCGCCTTCATCATCATCATCACCTTCATCATCATCATCATCATCACCATCATCATCCTCACCATCACCATCAATAGCATCACCATCAACATCATGAACATCATCATCATCATTCTCATCATCATCCTCACCATCAACATCATGAACATCATCATCATCATTCTCATCATCATCCTCTCCATCAACATCATGAACATCATCATCATCATTCTCATCATCATCCTCTCCATCAACATCATGAACATCATCATCATCATTCTCATCATCATCCTCTCCATCAACATCATGAACATCATCATCATCATTCTCATCATCATCCTCTCCATCAACATCATGAACATCATCATCATCATTCTCATCATCATCCTCACCATCATCATCATCATCACCATCAACATCATCCTCGCCTTCATCATCATCATCACCTTCATCATCACCTTCATCATCATCATCATCATCAACACCAACACCTTCATCATCATCATCAACACCTTCATCATCACCTTCATCATCATCATCATCATCAACTTCATCATCATCATCATCATCATCCTCACCTTCATCATCATCATCACCATCAACATCATCTTCATCACATTCATCATCATCATCATCATCATCCTCATCATCATCATCATGCTCATCATCATCATCACCTTCATCATCATCATCATCATCATCATCCTCATCATCATCCTCACCATCAACATCACCTTCATCATCATCATTCATCATCATTATCCTCATCATCATCATCACCATCAACATCATCCTCACCTTAATCATCATCATCACCTTCGTCATCATCATCATCATCACCTTCAACATCATCATCATCATCATCCTCACCATTGGCATCATCATCACCATCAACATCATAACCATCACCATCAACATCATCTTCATCACCTTCATCATCATCATCCTCATCATCATCATCATCACCATCAACACCTTCATCATCACCTTCATCATCATCATCATCATCATCAACACCAACACCTTCATCATCATCATCAACACCTTCATCATCACCTTCATCATCATCATCATCATCACCTTCATCATCATCATCATCATCACCATCAACATCATCACCATCACCATCAACATCATCTTCATCACCTTCATCATCATCATCATCAATGCCAATGCCAAAAAATGTAGGTTGTTGGCTCAAAATGTTATTCTACTCTAAGTATCTTCATGGGCACCAGGGATGGTATCTTCATGGGCACTAGAGAAATTTCACCCCTCAAATTTTCTCAATACCATGACTTAATATTCCGTGAACACATATATAGCACAGGAAACCTTGAAATGACATTCATATCCCACTTATAGGTCAAATATTCATTATACAGGACATGTGCAATGGCTATGTCAACACCATGCATGTCCCATGAACCCCAAGGGTTAATGTTAATCCTTTAATAATTTTTTGTTTGATGTTGGATCATGGATTGGCATATGAGAATAATTTGTTTTATCTAAAACCTTGAAATGAGCACCATTATATCAAAATCATCATACAAATATATCTTATATAGGGTATATGTGGTGGCCTAGGGTTAATCCATAATCGATGCATGTTAGGGGCCTAGGAACACGAGAGGAAGAACACTAATGTATTATGGCCTAACATATGTTTTTATGGATCATGGACCATACATTGAGGGGGGAAACACTAGGGATGGATCTTGAGGACCATTACATGGCATAAGGAAAAATATAGGACCTTATGTTTTCATGGTCCATGAGTAGGTCCCTACACATAATTACTTTACCTTACAAGAGAGATATGGTGGCCTATAACATGGTCTGCAAAATCAATTTAGGGTCTTATGCCATATTAATTTTCTATGGGGTTGATGGTCCATGCATGTAAACCTAGAATATGACATAAGAACTATGGGGGGGCCTCTCCCTCTTGTCCATTGCCCGATGCCCTCAGTCTACGGTGGTTTCTAAAGCTAGGGTTTCGCTCGGTAGGGGACAATGCAGTCACGCCAATGGGGTCCAAATCTGGAAAGCCACATATGGTGGGGATGTGGTTGGCATTTTCATATTTCCCATGCCCAAACACACTAGCAGGAGTTGACAGAATTCAAAATTTCCGCTCCGTGAGGTTTTTTGCGCACCGGGCCCAAGTCCACCAGGTGTCCTTGAACGGTATCTGGAGGTGACCTGCAACTCACCATAGATCGATGCTAGGGACTCCGATCGATGAACTATCGATTCTGTTGGATTCGTGACGTGGGATTTTAGCTAGGGGGGGGGCTCTCCCTCCTTTCCATTGCCCGATGCCCTCTGTCTACGGTGGTTTCTGAAGCTAGGGTTTTGCTCAGTAGGGGACAATGCAGTCATGCCAATGAGGGACAAAGATGGAAAGCCACAGATGGTGGGGATACATTTGGCATTGCCATATTTCACATGCCCAAACACACTAGCAGGAGTTGATAGAATTCAAAATTGCCGCTCCGTGATGTTTTTTGCGCACCGGGCCCAAGTCCACCAGGTGTCCCTGAACGGTATCTGGAGGTGACCTGCAACTCGCCATAGATTGATGCTCGGGCCTCCGATCGATGAACCGTCAATTCCGTTGGATTCGTGATGTGGGATTTTAACTAAGGGGGGGCCTCTCCCTCCTGTCCATTTCCCGATGCCCTCCATCTATGGTGGTTTCTGAAGCTAGGGTTTTGCTCAGTAGGGGACAATGCAGTCACGCCAACGAGGGCCAAAGCTAGAAATCCACGGATGGTGGGGGTGCGGTTGGCATTGCCATATTTCCCATGCCCAAACACACTAGCAGGAGTTGATAGAATTCAAAATTGCCGCTCCGTGAGGTTTTTTGCGCACCAGGCCCAAGTCCACCAGGTGTCCCTAAACGGTATCTGGAGGTGACCTGCAACTCACCATAGATCGATGCTCGGGCCTCCGATCGACGAACCGTCAATTCCGTTGGATTCGTGACATGGGATTTTAGCTAGGGGGGGGGCCTCTCCCTCCTGTCCACTGCCCGATTCCCTCCGTCTACAGTGGTTTCTGGAGCCAGGGTTTAGCTCAGTAGGGGACAATGCAGTCACACCAACGAGGGCCAAAGCTGGAAAGCCACGAATGGTGGGGGTGCGTTTGGCATTGTCATATTTCCCATGCCCAAACACACTAGCAGGAGTTGACAGAATTCAAAATTGCCGCTCCGTGAGGTTTTTTGTGCACCGGACCCAAGTCCACTAGGTGTCCCTGAACGGTATCTGGAGGTGACCTGCAACTTGCCATAGATCGATGGTCGGGCCTCCGATCGATGAACCGTCAATTCCGTTGGATTCGTGACATGGGATTTTAGCTAGGGGGGGGGCCTCCCTCCTGTCCATTTCCCAGTGACCTCCATCTATGGTGGTTTCTGGAGCCAGGGTTTAGCTCGGTAGGGGACAATGCAGTCACGCCAACGAGGGCCAAAGCTGGAAAGCCATGGATGGTGGGGGTGTGGTTGGCATTGCCATATTTCCCATGCCCAAACAAACTAGCAGGAGTTGACAAAATTCAAAATTTTCGCTCCGTGAGTTTTTTTGCGCACCGGGCCCAAGTCCACCAGGTGTCCCTGAACGGTATCTGGAGGTGACTTGCAACTCGCCATAGATAGATGCTCGGGCCTCCGATTGACCAACTGTTGATTCCTTTGGATTCGTGACGTGGGATTTTAGCTAGGGGGGGGGTCTCTCCCTCCTATCCATTTCCTGGTGACCTCTGTCTACGGTGGTTTCTGGAGCCAGGGTTTAGCGTAGTAGGGGACAATGCAGTCACGCCAACGAGGGCCAAAGCTGGAAAGCCATGGATGGTGGGGGTGCAGTTGGCATTTCCATATTTCCCATGCCCAAACACACTAGCAGGAGTTGACAGTATTCAAAATTGCCGCTCCGTGAGGTTTTTTGCGTACCGGGCCCAAGTCCACCAGGTGTCCTTGAACGGTATCTGGAGGTGACCTGCAACTCGCCATAGATCGATGCTCAGGCCTCCCATCGACAAACCATAAATTCTCTTGGATTTGTGACATGGGATTTTAGCTAGGGGGGGGCCTCTCCCTCTTGTCCATTTCCCGGTGACCTCCGTCTACGGTGGTTTCTGGAGCTAGGATTTAGCTCAGTAGGGCACAATGTAGTCACGCCAACGAGGGCCAAAGCTGGAAATCCATGGATGGTGGGGGTGTGGTTGGCATTGCCATATTTCCCATGCCCAAACACACTAGCAAGAGTTGACAGAATTCAAAATTGCCGCTCCGTGAGGTTTTTTGCGCACCGGGCCCAAGTCCACCAGGTGTCCCTGAACGGTATCTGGAGGTGACCTACAACTCACCATAGATCGATGCTCGGGCCTCCGATCGCCGAACCTTCGATTCCGTTGGATTTGTGACGTGGTATTTTAGCTATGGGGGGCCTCTCCCTCCTATCCATTTCTCGATGCCCTCCGTCCGTGGTGGTTTCTGAAGCTAGGGTTTCTCATAACTAGAGGCATAATTCAACTTTTAGATCCCTCGGGGTTGAGGACAAATTACTTGATGTATTTCTACATATTAGATGGTATATTTCACCTTTGAGGAGGGATTTGGAGTAAAAATATTTTGTTCAATGGTGTATTTCACTTGATGTATCTCTATGTATTGTTCATGTTAAATCTTCCCCTGCCTCTACTATTTGTTCCACTTCCTTTGATGATAATTGCTTGTGTACGGAATGTTCAAGAGTATATTTCTCCAAATCAATTATTGATTCATGAGACAGTAAGGATACCATCAACTCTTCTCTTGATAGATGTGGCAGTCCTTTACATTCTTCGATGGCTATACTACAATGACAAG
Organism: Pseudotsuga menziesii; assembly: GCA_001517045.1. Classification (NCBI taxonomy): domain Eukaryota; kingdom Viridiplantae; phylum Streptophyta; class Pinopsida; order Pinales; family Pinaceae; genus Pseudotsuga; species Pseudotsuga menziesii. The sequence goes on from LPNX010904327.1 coordinate 10,514, forward strand.
TTTCTTAGGAAGGATTCTTAACCTATTTCATAGCCTTCTGGTTAGTCAAATATTCTCTATGAATTCTTAGCTAGTTGACGAGTTCCATTACCGTTTCCATAAATTGATTTGTTGTCTTATAATCCTTCATTTTCAAATTCTCAAATTCTATTTTAAGAGTCTATAATTGGACATGTTTCACTTTATTAGTGCCTTGATAGGCCATTTCCAAAATTTCCCAAGTTTCTTATGTTGATTTAGCAGTTCTAATTTTTTTGCATATTAAATCATCAATGCCTTGTTGGGTTAACCACAACACACTATTTTAATTATTTATTTGTTCATTTAATTGGTTTCTTTGTGCACTGGCCATCCCTTGTATTGTTTCCTAATCTCATTATATATATCTCATTTCTATTGGTTCTCGTCATTCTTGAGATATTAGGAACAATCTCATATGAATAAACCAAAATTAATCATTTTTCTTTATTTAAATTGGTCATTGATCTTCACCCAAACCGATGTTAGACACCATTCAAACAAATGCAATGAGTTGGATGCCTTATAACTATTTTTTATAGTCGAAAAATGGACTTAATTGTCCTCTCGAAACTTAAGGATCCTTTTAGTTTTGAATTGGAAGCTTTCCCTTTTGTTTGTTTTTGAAACAACATGCCTGATTCGACCTATATTCATTATGTTCATTGAGGTCACTAGAGTTTTTTATCAACGAAAATGAAGAATTCTGGACATTGCCACAGGTCAATAATTAGGAAACCCTAGATAATGGATATGTTCCTTCTGAGTGGATTTGTTGGGATATTCTCTCAATTAATTCATCATGTTTATGAGATGAATGGAATTTATCTTATGTCACGTGTTGGATGTGGAGAACTTATCGACTTAAAATTGGAAGTGGGAATCAATACTTGAAGCATTTTACACCCTTTTTATATGCCAATATTGAAAGTGTTGGGTTTACGTTGGTGTCTGTACCGCTATCTTAATTCCCTCTGATTTGTTATTGATTTTTGGCCACATGAGACCTTGTTAATTTCTTTTTCTTTAAAGCAAACATATCTTGATAATTGATTTTTGGTCACATGAGACCTTGGCCATTTTGGTCATTTCTATGAATATGACATGTCTTGCTGTGATACTTGTTCGACAACCATTCTCTCCTATACTAGTTGGATTGGGTCTATGGGAGGGTTTAGGTTTAGCTACTAGTATGAAATTGATGAAGGGTTCTTGTTCTATCACATGGAACAACTTGATTATGTCGGTGTCATGTTTAGCTTGATTATGCAACTATCATGTTTTGGTGTATTTGTTGTACCAATTGGATAAGTCCACAGATCGATGCTCGGGCCTCCAATCGATGAACCGTCGATTCCGTTGGATTCGTGATGTGGGATTTTAGCTAGGGGGGGGGCCTCTCCCTCCTGTCCATTTCCTAGTGACCTCCATCTACGGTCGTTTCTGGAGCTAGGGTTTCGCTCAGTAGGGGACAATGCAGTCATGCCAACCAGGGCCAAATATGGAAAGCCACGGATGGTGGGGATGCAGTTGGAATTTCCATATTTCCCATGCCCAAACACACTAGCAAGAGTTGACAGAATTCAAAATTGCCGCTCCGTGAGGTTTTTTGCGCACCGGGCCCAAGTCCACCAGGTGTCCCTGAACGGTATCTAGAGGTGACCTGCAACTCACCATAGATCGATGCTAGGGCCTCCGATCGATGAACCGTTGATTTCGTTGGATTCATGACATGGGATTTTAGCTAGGGGTGCGGCCTCTCCCTCCTTTCCATTGCCTGATGCCCTCCGTCTACGATGGTTTCTGAAGCTAGGGTTTCGCTTAGTAGGGGACAATGTAGTCACACCAATGAGGGCCAAAGCTGGAAAGACATGAATGGTGTGGATGCAGTTGACATTGCCATATTTCCCATGCCCAAACACACTAGCAGGAGTTGACAGAATTCAAAATTGCCACTCCGTGAGGTTTTTTGTGCACCGGGCCCAAGTCCACCAGGTGTCCCTGAACGGTATCTGGAGGTGACCTGCAACTCACCATAGATCGATGCTCGGGCCTCTGATCGACGAACCATCAATTCCGTTGGATTCGTGACATGGGATTTTAGCTAGGGGGGCCTCTCCCTCCTGTCCATTGCTCGATGCCCTCCGTCTATGGTGATTTCTGAAGCTAGGGTTTCTCATAGCTAGAGGCATAATTCAACTTTTAGATCCCTCGGGGTTGAGGACAAATTACTTGATGTATTTCTACATATTAGATGGTGTATTTCACCTTTGAGGAGGGATTTGGAGTAAAAATATTGTGTTCAAGGAATTTTCTACATTTTAATTAGAAAGATGTTTGCTTGAGGAGAAACCATGTGGAACTTTTGACATGGTCAAACTCTCAAATGAAGAATAAATGTGTGCTTTAATAGGATCTCACGAGTTAGACATATGAGAATTAGCAATGTGGACCTATTCAAGGAATTTTATCCAATCATAAGTAAAATAATAAGCCCGAGTGCTCCTCCTTAGGAGGAATCTAGGGATTTCTAAAGAAATAGTATTCTATGGGAGAGTTGTTCGAGGTGAACGCTATAAAAGGAGATTGTTCTTATTTGTTCAAGTCATGTTTGGAAGAGGGAATCATCTCATTCATACAACAGCTCAGACTTGGTCAACAAGAGTTTGGATCGGTTTGGTTCAGTTTGGATTAGTGGCAACAGTCTTATACAACCATTATCCTACAAGATCTTTCTTGGAATGTGTGCCCTAGAGGCATGTTCAAACTGATGTAAAGTCTGCTTATTATCTGCTCATGTACAAACACAATCATCTCATTTAGATGATGGATTATTAATTTTTTTGGGGTTTTATCCCTTGAAAGGTTTCCCTGTAAAATTCTTGTGTTCTTGTGCATAATTTGTGGATGATTGTTTATTTTTTGTTGTTGCTACATAACTCAGAATTCTAACTACTAGCGACATACTATACAAGTCTGGTAGAAGTTAAAAAAAGAAGACTGTTACTGTTATTAAATTAAAATCCATATTAAAATTTAACAAAACATATCTTGTCAAGTGCCCGTTTGAACTATGATGTTGGAAGGATCTCATCTCTAAGCTTAATCTCATCATTTTAATCAAACTTTTGCAAAATTGTTAAGGTGGTTTCAAGTCATCCTTTTTCAATAAAAAGTGCATGGCGAAAAAGAAATCCTGTCAATGTGAGGCTGTGTTCATTGACACATTCTAGAAGTTTTTCTAAAACAACCTTCTTCACCCCAACAATTTTGAAGGCTATAGAGGAGCATTAAAGAATTTAACCTACTCAAACACAAGATCAAGTGCACTTCATGAGATCCTATCCTAAATATGATTAATTCTCAATGCTATGATTAATTATGAAGCTAGGGTTTCGCTCAGTAGGGGACTATGCAGTCACGCCAATGAGGGCCAAAGCTAGACAATGCATTTCATGCGAACGAAGGCCAAACTTGGATAACCCTATCCCTAACTAGGGTTTATTATTTAACATGCATGTCCCATTACCATAAACCTACCAAGAAAACCCTAATCCTAACCCTAATTTTATCTTACTGTCACAACTCAATTCAGAATCAATATAATGTCTAACTGAACTTTTTCAAATCCGATGGACTTATGCTTCAAATCATGTTGATTCACAAAGTTGGTTCTCAATCTTTGGATTCTATTGTAGTTCCTTTAATGCTGAGTGATTAGTCATTGGGTGCATGAGGTTTGTTGAATAGTGTTGTTGGTTGTTGATGAAATGTAAAGCATGTATTGCACTTAGTTTTATTAAATTACACTTGAGCATTGACTTAACTTGTAATTTAATGAATCCAAACTCACAATTTTTAATTAGATATATCCAATTGGTGTGCAAGTAGTGAGTTCATTGAAACCTTGAAATACATTGTATTGCACTTATATTTATTAAATTACACGAGCAAGAACTTTGACTTTAGTGTGCATGTATTGAGATCATTGAAACCTTTAAATATAATAGTTTTTTCTTTTGACATAGTGCATTCATAAGTAATAGATAATCCTCACAAATCAATACAATATATTGACATAAGAACATGTGGAAACCAAAGAGAAAATTCAAAGTGAAATGTATCATTCATTTATAACTGAAATGTCAATTATGTACATGTCTCCAAAAGTACATATATATCCAAAAGTATCAAAAAGTACATATATATATCCAAAAGTAACCAAAAGTACATGTCTCTCCACAACTATCCAAGACTATCCAAGCCACATGTACATGTATCCAAAACTATACAAGCCACATGTACATGTAAGTGAAATGTCAATGTACATGTCTCCAAAAGTACATTTATCCAAAACTGTCCAAGTCACATGTACACATGTATCAATATGTACATATCCCATAAGACACATCAAAACTCAAGCGTCCTCTTGTTCTTTCTTGAGGGTGATCCTGTAAGCACAACTATAGGACCAGTGTGCGTCTCTGGATCCTGCAAATTAAATATCAATTGTTAAATTATGTACTAATACATTAGCTCGATAAAATACCATATCTAAATTAACTCAAAAATTATGAAAATGTTAATGGACATTGCATGAAACAATTGTTTATTAATGGAAATCTCACCTCAATGAGAGACTGTGACAAAGGGGATTGGGTTTCTTGTGTAGCAGATGGAGCTGTTGGTTGAACATGAATGATGGTCGCATCCATGGTCGAACCAGAGGGGGCAGGACCTGGTGGTGGTGGTGGCTACAATCACCAAATCTTGAAATAGTTAGAAATGTGCATGAATAAACAATAGACAACAATAACACACTATGTCTATATCATGTTCAAATAGTTGTACCTCTGTGTGCCTTGTTGCCATTGTAGATGCAACACTGACTGCTGCATCAACCATCCCTGCAAGGTTTTCAACAATGAACTCTAGGTCATGATGCAGTAAACATGCAAATCAAACATTAACAAAATATTTTATGCATTGGATTTCAAGTTAACCAAGAAATATCATCGAAGGATATACAAATTACCATGGTATCAGTATCTCCATGGTCACGGACAACTTCACTCTTTCTAGGGGTAGGCCATCTCATATAGACTAGGCCCTTGTTCACATATGGCCTACAAGGAGATACAACTCCAGGAAGTGGTCCAAGTGTTTCGGTACCAGCCTATAGTCAACAAGATTTCATGTAGCTAGACATGGATGATTCAACGGACATACATGTATTTTAAAAATGACATTTTTTAAATGTTTAAAATGTTTACCTCCATCACTACTTCCCCTCGTGTAGGATCTGGCATCTGCCCAGATATGGATCCTACCTCCATCAATGCTTTCCCCCGTGAAGTATCCGGCATCTGCAAGTTTAATAATTGTAAATATTAGACCGTAGATAACATTAGTGAACTAACATGTACAGTATGTGGAAATTAACAATTTAACAAGTATTTAAAAACTGAAATTTTAAAATGTTTACCTCGGTGTGAGATACGGGATCAGTGGATGGAATGTCCTGCCCCTGTGTAGAGTGTGGGACATGATACTCTGGGGCGTCGCTTCCGCCATAAAGCATCAGCTGTAAGTACACAAAATTGATATATTAGCTCAAACTATACATATGTGTACAAAGAGGAAAATAAATGAAGAATTTATTACAATTAACCATATACATACATCACTCAAAAACCCACTGAAGACAACATCTGACGAAAGACCATAGCATGGATGACCACACGATGTGCACTCGTGAGGCTCAAAAGTGGGTTGAGAATGTGCTGATGGTGCTGCACTAGTAGATGGTGCTGCAGTAGATGGTCCTACACCAGTGGGTGGTACTGCACTAGAAGATGGTCCTGCACCATGAGGACCTGGTGTATGTACCACACCAGGGACAGATGTCCCATCCTTGCCCATATGTTGAACCATAGTGCTATGGTGAACAACGGCTGTACCAAACTCAAAAATTCCTCACGTGTCTGTGGAATCACATGATGTAGAGGTGGGACATCTGGCCCAGGCAACTGCCTGCGAGGTGCAGGGATAGGGCGATCAACGTCTCGAAGCCTGGCATTCGGTCGATTTTGGGGCATCCCCCCACCGATCCCTTGAAACTGCAAATAATCAAAATAGTTTACGTGTTTTCCCAACACGAACTCTGCATACATCTTCCGAAGGAAGTACAACGGGATTTCCCTATTGTTGTGTGGTGGCATATCAAAAACCATATACCATCTGTGCATCCAGTTATCAACAAATGGTTGATATGTGCAGCACTCGATAGAGATATGTGGCATGTTTGCATTTGGGATTTCCCCCATGCGAGGGCCCCTAAACAATGAAAATATATTCTCCTTGGTGATTTTCAACTTTTTTATTGCATTGTAGCTAAGCCCATCAGTGTACTCACGTCTTTTTATTTCTCTATATGAAGTAATATCATATAGTAAGTTGTTTGACAATGTGATGGTCTCAACAATTGCATCCAAAGTGGATGCAAGTGAACGTCGAATTCTGTCACCACCACTAAAAGCAAAACTCAAACCTCTCAAGTGGGCAAGCTCAATCAATATTCCGCATTCGGGTCCATAGCCGCAACTGCAATAAAAAAATCAATAAGAAAATAATTAGAAATGTATACATGGTATATAATGACATCTCTTCAAAATTGAAAATGTAAATGCATCTAAATCCAATTATCTTCAGAACATCCAACCGTCACATAGACCTATATAATAGTAAATAAAATGTCACCACATAACTAATTCAAAAGCATACATGTCTCCTCTTCCCTTATCAATGTTTGATGATGGAGTTTGCAAGGCTCCTTCCTTAGCTTAATCTCTGTAAAATGAACATTGGGATGCCATGATTGTTTTGGAGGTATTAGGGTTGGATTTTTGGTAAGTCATTGTAGCAGTATGGTTCTCATTTACTTTACTCATTGATGCATCAATGAAATTCATTAACCCAATTTTGAGTGAGAGATGGGTGTGTAGACTTCATAGTGTTTGGTCCATTCTGTTCACATTAGGTTGTATTATAAACTTCAAGTTTTTGCTTGTCATGTTATCTACTAGTGGGTCCTCTCTACATCTATATTAATAAATAATGGGTTATTTTGATAGACTATACCTTGATTGGAAATGCTCTTAGATGTTGAATCATATATTCTTAGGAGTGATGGTTTACTAGGAGTTTTAGGCATTCTTAAGGGACCATTGCTTAGAGACTTTAGGGTTAAATGCATTGGTGAGAAATGTTATTTGGTGACAGGAAGTATATAGTTTGTTCATCCTACATTGGTATTTGGTAGTGCTTGAGACTTTCTACTTTCTTTTCCCTCTATAAGAAATGGTGTAAGTTTTCTTTTGACACTAAGGTAAGCTCTTTGTCCTCATTTTGTGCTATGTTTAGTTCTTGGATTTGAACCTGAGATTTGTTCAAATAATAGAAATTTCCATCTTTTAACCACATTCTTCAATCTCTTCTACTAGGTGTATAAGGTAATGCTCTTGAGAATTAAAAAAGATAGGAGGGAAGTGCATTTGAATATCACACATACAATTATAGGGTAAAAATTGACAAAAAAAAATGCATTGGGTGATTGAATTACCTTGTTGGATGACAATGCACGAGTGAAATCTCCTCCCCTCAACCTAAATCAGCTCCTGCAACAATCCTAGGCAATGGTCTCGCTCCAAACGCTCCAATTGGTCGTCTAAATCGCGTTCCTGATTGTGATAATGGGCCACGGGTTCGGGACTGTGTATATAAAAAAAAAAAATATGATTTACAAATCGTGCACGCGTTTTAGAACTACATATCACGAGTATGTTTTGTAGTTATATAACGCGTAGACGATTTGTCTTCCTATCCTACATGTTCCATGGCATGTCAGGCTCGGGTTGAACCATACCAAGTGCTATGTCAGGCTCGGGTTGATGTATTTTTTGGTAACATGATGTTGTTTTTTAAAACTAGGATTGCAGCTTAAAGGTCCCTCATCTTCTTGCACTGACCCTTTAAATGTTTTATACATGCTTAGAAATTGTTACTTGAATGAAAAAGAGTGTGAGTAGAAGCTAATGCAAAGAGAATAATTGTTTGAAAAAGAAAATATACAGAGTAGAACTGTTTTTACGTTAAATTTTTTGTAAATGAATCTAAGAACCTTGATATAGTTCAATATGAGAGCATAGTTCTAAATATGGAACTATAGGGATTACTTCAATTTCTTTTTTTAAATATGAAATTATAGAAAAAAACTTTAGAAAGAAACAAAAATTTACATGTACAACAAAACTAAAGGAAACATAAATCCCATTACTATTCACTAAAGGAAACATAAATCCCCTTACTAGGTAAGCACTACTTGCCTAGAAAATAGAAAATGAATATTATAGGATGCAATACTTGCGAGGAAAATGAATATTACAGTATAATACGAGGTAAGCACTACTTGCCTAGAAAATAGAAAATGAATATTATAGGATGCAATACTTGCCTAGAAAATGAATATTACAGTATAATACGATGCCATACTTGCCTAGAAAATAGAAAATGAAAACTGAGTTAGAAAATAGAAAATGAAAACTCGATTCCATGCTAGCTTAAAAAGAGCATGAACAAAAAAATAGGAGAGTAATGGGATGCTTGTAACTTATAGCTTCCTTGGAAGGAAGGGATAATGACAAGCATCCATTTACTTTGGGACGAAGCCACCTGTCCTCTTTCTACCTACAATAGGAAAAGAAAACAAACAAGATTAGATTGTTGGTGAAGAAAAACATATTTTTATTATGAAATTATCACTCCACAAATATAAGGTTTCTCTGAACTCTTCCATGTACATGAAACATAAAGGCCAAAGAATAAAAATGTACATGAAATATAAAGGCCAAGGAATAAAATTTAGGGTTTTAGGAATTATATATATATAAGATGAAGCATCATTTATAAATAAAAAATGTAAACCAAATTCAAAACTTTTATAAAATATCGTATTAATGAAAACAAAACTATGGTAAGTTAAAATAAAACTTGTAAAGTTATGAAGGTCGCAATTACCCTAGCGGTTACCCATGTGGAGCTCTTCCTCGCCGAATGTATCGATTTCTGATTAATATTGAACGATTAATTACAGACTTTGGACCCAAAAAAAACAACAACAATGTCAAGAAGGGCCTTGCAGCAGCCGAACGATACGCTATGCACGATGTTTTGAGGTTTGAGTGGAGTTGAACACCAGATACCGTATTGGAGTAATGAATGACACTCAATAAACCATACCTTAATAACTAGTGCGAACAAGTGTAAGTTAATAAACCATAACTTGATAACTCAAGCAAAGATCAATGGCTCATTGCATTCCGTTGAAGAGATATGAATTGAAACATAAACACTGAGGGTTAGTGCAACACAAATTAATAATTGCGAGTAACAAGAATTTTATAAGCATTTTTTTTAGGTAGGGAAATCGGTAACTCGTTGGGATTACCTGGGCCAGGTCCAGGTTCAAAGCTGCTCGCTGCCACTATAAACCTCTAGATATATCGGACAACCCACAAGCCAGGATATACCAAAAACTTGTGACTCAGCAAGGGCCGAGACGTCCCGGACACCAATCCCCACAAGGGGCGGTAGCCTATCCAAGGGGCGTCTACCTTTTGAGCCTTATCACAGCGGGCCATGTATAGGATTCAATCCAGTCCCAAGCCCTAACCTAAAGAGTCCACATACCCTATGCAAGGGAGAACTTGCAAGTATCTACATTTAACAAAAGAAAAATAAAATCAATAGATATATTACAATGAAACTGTGTGTATATATATATAAGAATAAGAATGAAAAGAAATTGAGAGAATGGGACATTGTTGGAAGGACACCTGGAACAAGCACCGAACAGGTGTACTAGACCGCCTCATTAGGGTTAGACAAATATACCAATGTTTCGATATACCAGCACACAGCTAAAATCAATGAGGTCATGGTCCTGCTCACTAGCCGCATGGGTGAGCTTGAGGCACCAAGCTAGGAGGAGCCACCTGGAATGAGTCACGTGAGAGCATGATCTCCAGGCTATGCTCATGCCAGGTTGCAGGGAACAAAAAGGGAGGGGTGTGAGTGAGAGGCTCCCCCGTCAACAAAAATAGAATAGAACAAAAAAAACGCACACACAATGAAACCCTATCCGAGGAAAGTAAGCAAACCCTGGTAGAATTGCAGAGTGTCGAGCTACTCCAATGGATACATGTGCAATCGAACTGGTAGCCATGGAGGTGTTGCATCGATTTGCAGAGCTCAGTGGAAAAAAATGGGCAAGAAAATCACTAAACCAAGTGAAGAACCCCCATCTTATCTCGGTGGGTGAGGTGGACACTTGGCCCTCATGTTCGGAGGAACCATGTGGATTCATGCAATGCCGACAGCATGGGAGGAACCATGTGGATGTTAGGGTTAAATGATTATCAAATAAAATAATTTGATTATTATCAATAGTGATATCAAGTGAGGATCTTATATATCAATGTATAGCCACTCCAGAATTTGATCATTAAACCTTCTTTTCACATGTTACAACATTCAACTACTTAACCTAGTCCATAAGGCTAAAAGAATATATATATATGAAAAAAAGATATCATATATATAAAGGATACTCTATATATACACATATTATGAGCCAAAAGATTGGTATGAAGTCTTAAAAGATTTAATAACGATAATTTTTTTGTTACTCTCTATATACACATATTATGAGCCAAAAGATTGGTATGAAGTCTTAAAAGATTTAGTAACGATAATTTTTTTGTTATTACATGTGATTTAAAGGTTATCCTGCACTTAATAAATTTGTAAGATCTTAAAATAGAACTTGAGCCTAAATCAAAACCTTAAACATGAACCACACTATAGAGATGATCCAAGTGAAACATGATGCCTCATTGAGTTATATAAACACAAGGAGTAAGAGTATATGGAATCAAAGGGTTTAGAGTCATACTCGTGGCCCAACAGAAACGAGTAGTCCCCATATGGAATAGAATGGCATATCCTTCAAAAAGTATTACTAAACAAAACTAATAAAGTAATAGGTAGTAACGAAATCAAATATAGGTGTAAGAAGATAGCATATGTAGAAGGACATTTAACATAAGGAAATGCAAGTATAAAATGATAAATATGTATTATTAGTATATTTAAAAGTTATTTACAAAGTGAAAGTACAATATTTATTATATAGGTGATAATAAGTAAATAAATAGCAATGTTAACAAAGTATGTGTGTCCTTACCTAATTTGATTGAAGGAGTAGGGTGAGTATGCGTGCAATTACCAAATTTGATTGAAGGAGTAGGGTGAGTATGTGTGCAATTGAATAGTATAATTGTGTAGTGGAATTGAAGGAAAAAAACACATTAAACAAGACAAATTTCATAGGAAACTCATAAAAATTACTCCGTAAAATTACAATATTATTATCATTAAACCGAAACTGTTACATAAAGGAGAATTCGAATAATGTGGATATGATTCGAATCTACTAACTCAATCCTGACTAATGGCTAACTAGAAGTGTCTAAATGACTATCAGAGCTCACTAGTCTAACTCTAGATGTCTAATTTAGTCTTTCAATCAGTTAAACTAGTTAAATTGATGAGGTAGGTGAGAATAGGGGCCTACCCAAATGCATCCATGCAAGACTGATGTTAACTGAACTGGAGGACATCTAATTGAATGTAACTGAAGCATAACTTAGCTTAACAAGGCACCAAATACCAACAACTGAAGGAGGTTGGTGGTGGCATTCACAATGGCTCCTAAATTGTAGGGATTGGTCTCAGAGGACCATAAAATGATGCATGAGCATGCAGTAAGTTGTAATTAACCTATATATGTGTTCCGCACACTCTAGTGGTTGATGCCAGTGGACCTAAATGCACAGGTGGACCCAATGACACTCGTGGACCCAAATGTCACTCGTGGACCAAATGGAACCAAACATAAATAATCAATCCTAAGTTAGGAAAATATAATCTAATAGACTAAGTATGGACAAGGGAGGATTATAAATCCTAACACCTCACCCGCTCCCCCCCCCTCCCTTTAATCCTAACTTGGAAAACTGTGGGCCTTAGAAACAAGGCCAAAATTCAACCATTACAATCTAAAAGAATTAAAAAGTTGCTTAATAAACCAAGGAAATAGGGGAAAACCTCATGGGAACCCCACCCCCCTCAAGATAAGGAGGAACATGAAATACAAGCTATTTTTAGGAGAAAAATCTTCCTCTTTGGGAAATAACTTACAAAAAATATGTTGCAATTTACAGCACTGTGAAGCAATATGGTTCTTCTGTGTAGCGACATCATGAATCTACGCATGTGAACCTCTCCAAACTAGTGACTATGTCTAGAGTAATTTTCCTCTTTGGAAGAAGAAGAATGTGCTCAATAGAATCAAGAACATAGATAACTGTAAGATGAAAACTGGACCCATGTAGATCAATTGATGATAGAACAAGAGTGCTTGAGAATTCGAACAATGTGAGGAAAACCCAAGCAACTAATATATTGCAGGTTTGAACATCAACCCACGCAAGGTAAAATCATCTCCAAGTGTTAGGAGAAAGTGTCCAGGCGAATGCAGAATGTCTCCATCTTTACTAGTTCTATGAGGAGATGAGCATGTCATCAAATAGAAAGGTAGAAAATCCCTAGCACTATGGATAACGAATTCTTGAGATCCATAATATGATATATTTTCAAAAATAACCAATGATTCACAAAATATAATATCAGAAAACTCATGAGATAAAAATGACATCAAATCACCAGCAACAATTTTGAAAGAGACTTGTTGTACTTGATTTTTCACACCAAAATTGATGAGAACAGCTACAAGCATTACTACAAGATCTTGAAACTTAAAAACTGAACCAAATAAGACCATATCAGATGCAAATAAGTTTATATCAGGGGCCAAGAGTGTGGAAGAAATCCAATTTCTCCACTGAGATGGTAGATGCACAATTTTCTCCTTCTTCAAAACTCTTAGTATTGGTGCATTCAATCATGTAGGAATTTCTTGGAAGATCAAGATCAATGAGAGTGAAGGGATCACTTCTCAAATATGATATTATTTCCAAAATATCCAAAGTATTACTATATGCACACGACCAATATAATTAGAGATAGAGAAATCAAATCCCTCTTCATTTTTTGAAGCAATCACTGGTAAACTATACCAAAAATTTAAAATAGAAGGATCACTAGAGAAATTTTACATAGAATGGAAGGATATTTTTTCTTCAATAACAAATATTTGAATTTCTTCTTCTAGATCCTCCATGTGAGAATATGAGATATCAGAGATCTCATAAACTTTCAGAGCAACGAGAGAAGGAGTCACTCCAAGGAGACTTTCTTCGATTCGAATTGACTGTGTTGAAGATTCTTCTTCTTCTTCATCTTGAACAACTTTCTTTGCTACAAAAGAGGGCATGTCAAGTACGTTTTTTAACTCATCATGATAGATTTTAACTAAACCACTCCCATCAGCTGGGATTTGGAATTCATCTCCCATATGAGTGCTAGGTCCTCCTGATAGAGTGAAAGTGGTGAAGGATTCCCTAGAGGAAAGCATGTGGTTGGATGCTCTAGAATCAATCAAGTAATTGTTCGATGGAGTGAGTCCTTCTTTCATAGCAGGTAACCCATCATATTATTCAGTCTTCTCTCCAGCATTAGACATCTCTGCACCTCATGGAAGGGGAATATTGTTCTATTCAAGGATTTTTGTCGACTTGAAAAGGGTCTTATTCATGCACTGGATTTATATATGAAATACTCTCATACAGTATGGACACTTAGTCTTCTCTTTTTTGGAACCTGAGGCTCCAACATAATATCTCTTATTATCCTTTGGATTTTAATTAGAGATTTTAGGCTCCTTCCCCTTGTTCTTCCCTTTATCTTCCACATTGGTTGAGTCTGACATCAGAAGAACTTGGTTCTTGGATGTTTGGAGGACTCCCATTTGGACCAACGTATCCTGCTCCTATATTAAATACTCGTCAAAGCCATCAAGTGAAGGAATCTTCTAATTCGAGATGGAAGCTCTTCCAGAATGGAAGATAGAGATGAAGACAAAGTACTTAGAACCAAGTTTGTTGGGCACAAAGAGCACAAGATTCTCATCCTCCCTCTTTATTCCACATTTCTTACATTGTAGTGCTAGAGACTTGAATTTTGTGAAAAATTGTTGGATAGTCTCAAAACTCCTAGGATGCAATGCAATTAACTCATTCTCCAAAATGTACCCTCGAAGTTCATTTTTTTTGCTAAAACAAGATTTCGAGATTCTCTGAAGCTTCTTTATGAGTCTTCAATCCCTCAAGGTGGAAGAGGAGATCTCTGGAGATGTGAGTGCAAAGGAAGTCAAATGTTTCATCCAATCGATCCAAGAACTTATTTTTCTCAGTAGGATGATGAGGTTTTGTCTCTCTTCCCATAGTCATCCTAAATAGGTCAAGCTTGCGCAACAAGACCTGCATGTCTGCCCTCTAATCAACATAGTTGAAGGGTGTAAGGATTTGGGGTACAAGAGTAGTAGAATCCATCAATTATTCCTTATGGATAGTCAATTCTTCAATCAAGCTGCGCAGTACCTATAAGAAAGACTACAAAACTAAAAAAATTCGCAATCATGTCAAAATAAATCCTTCCACCTTGACCTATACACATTCTCATGGTTCGTCACTCCTACAAAGATTTATCTAAATGAATCAAGAGTTAGCAAGGGAATTGTTATAGGACTTATGTGGAAACCTAGTTTCTTCTCGTGTACAATGGAGATTGAAAAGACTTTCTGCTTTCCTGAATAAGATCTGATATCATGTAAGGTTTTTCGTTACACCAAAACCCGCAGATGTTGATGATCATTTGAAACCCAGCACAAGGCCCTATCATCAAGATAATTCACATAGGTGTAGTGGTTATGCCATACGGTTGTACCGATAATCCAACACCCCCCCCCCCTCTCACGTATCTCAAGGGAATTGAACCTAAGACCTATGATCTAATACCATGTTTGAATTATTGTTCCATTGATCTACAGGAAATTAGTGCAATTGAATAGTATAATTGTGTAATGGAATTGAATGAAAAATACACACTGAACAAGACAAATTTCATAGAAAACTGATAAGAATGGCTCAATAAAATTACAATATTATAATCATTAAGCCCAACAGTATACAATAGTGTTACATAAAGGAGAATTCGAATCATGTGGATATGATTCGAATCTACTAACTCAATCTTGACTAATGGCTGACTAGAAGTGTCTAAATCACTATCGTAGCTCACTAGTCTAACTCCATATGTCTAATTTAGTCTCTCATTCAGTTAAACTAGTTAAAATGATGAGGTAGGTGAGAATAGGCGCATACCAAAATGCATCCGTACAAGACTTGTGCTAACTAAACTAGAGGACATCTAACTGAATGTAACTGGAGCATAACTTAGCTTAACTAGGTACCAACTACCAACAATTGGAGGTTGGTGGTGGAAGTCCTAGTGGATCCTAAATCATAGGGACTAGTCTCAGATACCCATAAATCGATGCATAAACATCCAGTCAGTTGCAGTTAACCTCTATATGTGTTCCCCATACTCCAGTGGTTGGTACCGGTGGATCCAAATGCACTGGTGGACCCAATGACACTAGTGGACCCAAATCTCACTGGCTGACCCAATGTCACCAAACATAAATCATCACTTCTAAGTTATGAAAAAATAATCTAATAGACTAATTATGGACAAGGGAGGATTATAAATCCTAACATAAAGTGAGTACATAAGATTGATTCTATTAAAGCCATGTTTTTAGCTTCTGGAGATATACTACATAGAATTGAAAATACTATAGGATTGGAAGATCGTACGATCCTACTAGGTACATATGTAGACATCGTAGGTTAAAATTCATGGTGGGCATGATTTGGTTGCAATCCATAAGGTAGGGAACTTTGTGCCTAGGTTAGAATGCTAAATGAAATGAACATATCGTGAGGCTCATGAGTTGGAGTCCACTTGACAGTGTTGAGGAATAATATGTAATTCATTGATTAGTAAACAATGTAAGTCAAGTAAAGTTAAATAGATATGAGAATCAATAAATGAGACATTACGATGACTTAGAATCAAATCAAAGTTCTAGAGAAGCAAATATATTCATATATTCACATTATAGGAAATAGAATTTACTCTTACAAGGAAGATGGATTAAGTATTGTATTGAACCTTGATTAGGTCAAACCAACCACTTACGCAAATGATAACCGAACTATATGAACACCCCAATTTTATTTAATGAGTAAAATGTGTGGACGTTGTTACGTCTAATCAAGTGGATTTCATAAGTGTTTAGTGTCATGTGTGTCAAAAAACTATATCTTGGGAATGGATTACTAAAGACAAATAATTTTGTAAGTAATAATTACAACATAGTAATTCTAGATTGTAGTCATGGATCCATGTAGGAAACTAATTCTATGTTTGTGTTTTGTAAAATTCTTGTTTATAGAGGCATATTGTACCTTAGCTACGATGCATTGGACCCTATATGTGGAATTCACCCTATTATGATCCAATATATATTATTCAAGGTGTTAATAATATTGGTAGTAGCAACCAAGAGACCATGATGTAGTTGTATTCCTTAAAGATGGATATGCAATATCTATGCATATGCCCCAAATACAAAGGAATCTATCACATTCCAATATCCTAAGTGGTGACATATGGGTAAAACCAACTGAGCTAGATCGATCTTCTAAGTTGAGTTTAATTGATTATAATTAATAAATATTAAAATGTGGGGACAAGGTTCTTATTAATGGTTAAAATTAATGAGTTATATATTACAATCAAGAACTTCATATAGATATTATGAAAATTAAATCATTAAGGAAAACCTATCATTACAATGACTAAGTTAATAATGGTAATGAATTAGAGAAATAACATGTAGGGTCTTTAAAATTTGGGGGTTAGTCATATATAGTATAGTGATGACTCCCAGTAATAAGGAAAGGTATAGTTAGATTTACTAATTAACAAGATGACATGTTAAAATCAATTACTAAGGAGAGATTCAATAAAAATATGTAGTAATCATCTTAGGACATTCCTAGTTCATAATATGTTGAGATTAATTAGGGATTATTATGCTTGTCTCATGACTAGTCATATGTGTCATAGTATGTATACGAAAGATTATGTTATGTGAGTGTTATGGAAAGAAACTTCCTATGGCTTGGGGTGTACCACAACAGACTGAATTATACTAGAAATCAATCCTTTCCAATATGCAAGAGAAATAAAGACATCTAAAACTAAGGGATATGAATCGTACCTTATTCCAAACGGTTGATGTAAATCCTAGTTGAGATTTTCCAACACACTTGCATTCACAATTTGCTCTCAACATTAGCAAACAAGACAAGCATGCTACATATTCAAGTGTTAGACCTACTCTAACATATATAATCAATCATGTATAAGCAAATAAATACACCCGTGGATACAATATTCATATTTATGCACATGTATTGGACATAAAATGGATATTTCTATTAATAAAAATAGAGATACAAGTGACAACCTTTGTTGGCACTTCTTCGAACCCGAGAAACCGAGTCCTCCACCTAGGCATCCACCACTTCAATCCTCCATCTCACAATGGAAAGGTTATAATGCAAAGGCAAGCTTGGTAAGAGCAGCACTGTGTGCCCCAAAGGGACAAAGGGATGCAGACTCAAGCATAACATTTGAGGCAACAATGGACTATAGTTTCATTGCTCTCAAATTTCTTCCCCTTCAATGTATCCAAGAGGCTCAATATATAGTACTCCAAATGGGCAATGGAGGGTCGAGTCTGAGCATTCAAAAGGAATATGGAAGGCCAAGAGTCAAGATATTTGGGACTCTATGAGGAAAACTCCAAAAAAAATTGGCTTTATGCACATTTCCTGATGTACGTGGGTTTTGGCTCAAAAGCTGCGTATACACACCAGTATAGCTTTAAAATTCACATATACACATAAACAAGTGTTTTTTGGGGACTTTTTTGGAATATCAAAGTATAATAAGGGAAAAGGGGGTCCAAGGAGTCTGTAGAGGGACATGGAAGGCCATAAATATGTGATCAGCCAGGTGTGGTAAAATCATCTATAACATATTCCCCCTAATGTCTGAGGTCACAGGGGTAGCATGATTACTGAAATACATTATGTCCATCCCAGAAGTGGAGTAATGAAGACCCAAGTGGAAGAACCATCCACTCATCAGTACAATACAATGATCAATATCTACATATGACTACCACATATAGCAAATCCTAGATACATAAGAGTACAATGGCCATGAATAGGCATGATATACAAATGTCATGTGTGGCCATCGCCACATACAATATACAATGAATCAAGATCTCCATAATGGATGAAGATATATGATATACACTGGAATTTGATCACGAGAGCTAACATCACATGAATACTGGCATGATCAAGGAGGTAGCATATATGGAATGCCACCAATCTCGGAGGTCTTCTATGCAAACTACTATGATTACATGTACTACTATGTGAATAAATGTGTTGAGATCGAACATAGAATTCCATCGTCTGGTTGCTGGTCATTGATGTATACCATTAACAGAAGTGAGATATCCCACCGATAATGATAATGGGAATCAAGGTACAAAGTGCAATCTAGAAAGTGTGAATAGATTTGTTTGGATTGAACACTTTAAAGAATCCATCGATCATGGGACATTGATGTATTCCCAAAACTTTCAATGGCGAGAGAACCTACCACTGATGACTGTAAGTCTCAAGGCACTCAAATGGACTCTAGACTCCTATTCCATAATAAATGATATGAAGTCTATGGAACAGAATCCGTTGGAAGGAGGGCATTAAGGGATCCCCCATCAACCAACACGAGCTACTCAGCGACGCTAGATAATGTGCAAGAACTCTAACGAACAAGATGTGAACAAACCAGTAACTGTACAGCGAATGGATGACATGTAAAGTCATGATAACTGAGGAATGGCTGACTCAAGCTTCAGCTTCCTTCGAAGAAGAGCATAAGGAAAGTGGTGACTAAAGGTAGGAAGCATAGAATCGATATGCAAACTGGGACATCTCTGTGACATGGGAGGCATCAACAAAGGCTCCATAGGGACTGGAAGTATAATGAGTCAGTGGAGAAAAAATCAGAGTAATGAGTACAACTCGTAAAGTAAAACTAACAACCCAACAATTGGATGTGATATACAGTTCTCTGTTCAAAGGCGATAG
The DNA here is from genome assembly GCA_001517045.1 of Pseudotsuga menziesii. Taxonomy (NCBI): domain Eukaryota; kingdom Viridiplantae; phylum Streptophyta; class Pinopsida; order Pinales; family Pinaceae; genus Pseudotsuga; species Pseudotsuga menziesii. Next base: position 29,914 of record LPNX010904327.1, read on the forward strand.
GACTTGACAACTGCCAAAGACAATATCATTTCCCATCTGATTTTTTATGTCTTTTAATTTTTGTGGACTTTTTCAAATGTTGAAAAGCTTGAAAAAGAATAAAAGTGCTTTATAGTGTACAGTTAGGAGGAGTCGAGTGTCATGGGAAAGTAAACTAGTTCCAAGTAGTGGAACATACCTATGCTTAATGCAAGGAAGAGTGTGCAAGATAAGGACACTCGAGAAAAGGTCTCCTCCTAGTAAAGGGGTGATCAAGCTGCAAAGTATATGTAAAAGGCTCTGCTTCAATAGAATTGAGACAAGGCCGGGCTACATGGCTTATAACTCTGAAGCAGGGAGTCGGCACAAAGCTCAATAAGGAAAGAAAAACTCATGAAATGCAATTACAACTTGATATATAAGGGAGCCTCTGTGGGGAATGGCCAACATAAAGTTCAAGAGGAGTATGAGGATCTTGCTCAAGGACATGGCAAGACTATAACGGACTCCCCAAATCTAAAGGAGAAATCTCATCATCGGCACCAAATGCAAACATGATCTAACTAGGGAACCCATGTATAGGAAATCTCTACCACTTACATAATGTCACTTCTAAATAGCAGTATGAAGGTTCCGTGACATTACAAAGTGGCTTCGTACTTAAGTTCAAGATGAATTAGTCATGAGGTAATGCATAAATGCAAGAAGATGTGAAATCCTAACCTATATGCCAGTTTGACATTATACCTGTGATAGGAACAAATAAGTCAAAGTCTCGGTCAAAATTCACTCAAATCAGGTCCCTACACAACAAACTTAGGCCAAACAGTCCAAAAAGGTCAATAACGGTCCAAACTATAGAAAAGTGAGTAAAAATATCAAAAAAGTTCCTATAAAATAGTGAAAAAATATTTTTTCCATACCATTTGGAATTTTACCCCACATGGTGTTTTTGAACCAAAAACTTGAGAAGCTAATTTCGGGAGTCATGATCCATGAAATCACAAAACACATGGATCAGGTAAATCCTCATGCCCTTCTCATTAATTTCAATGCTTTTATTTTGATTTTTCATGGTCAATTTTTATTTTCATGCCATCCCAAAAAAGGTGATTTTGGCCAACACAGAAAATCAAGTGATTTCTGTGTATACGATTCGACATACTCGAAAAATACTTCGATTCCCGTGTATGTATGCATATATTTACAAAACAATAGCATATAAGGCCACATTTAAATTTTTTTAAGGAAAAGACTAATAAAACTCTAATTTTTTATGCAGGATGGTTATTGAGTGGCGTGAACGTGAGCATGAAAACGTTGACAGGGTTGTGCAAGGTGATTTAATGGCCCAACAAGCTTTGAGGGATTGTTGTTTGTACAAATTTTGGCGTCTTGGTATCTTTAGAGCCAATTCAAGACTACTCCAAATGTTGGTAGACTATTGGGATCCTGATACAAAGACATTCCAGCTGGATGGGATGCCCATCATCCTAAAGGTTCAGGATATATACTTCATTACAGGACTCTCCTGTAGAGGGGAGGTGGTCAACCTATGAGCTCATGGGTTAGGAGGTGGCCTCAAAATAGAGGAATACATTGCAATTTACTACGTCCCTGATACAAAAAAGGTTGGGAGCCAGATTCCAACGAACTCGATCCAAAACCTAGGGATGAAGGCCATACTATTGGTACTTGGAAGGATTGCAAGATTGGAATCCCTGCATCAAGAATCTAGACCATTGTTGTTCTATGCGATGGAATGGATGAGGCCCACCATGTATGATTGGAGAACCTCACTGCTAGGAAACATGAAATAACAGCTGACATACTGCAAGATGGGAAGGATAAGAAAATTCATCTTTGCAAGAAGACTGGGAGGGGGACGAGTGGCCAACCCCTACCCAATAGACTTCTTCCTCTAGTGGTGCAGGAATATCATAGCCATATATGACTACCCCTATGAGGGTATATACTTCTATGGCAACCCTGATATTCCCATTCCACTGGGATTCGCATACAAAGACATAGGTAAAAATCCCGACTCTATCTTGTTTTTGAAATATTAAATTTTTTTGTGTTTTTTGATATAGTGAAATAAAAAAAGACATGTTTTTTTATGTGATGACATATATTGATACTTGGTCATATATATGTAGATGTTGGACCTAGATGGCTAGACAGTTTCCCTTGACATCGTCAGAGGGGTAGGGATGATGACATCATAGGTGTGGATGCGGAGCGTATGCTCCAAAATATCCATACAAACTTCATTTAGTTGACACATAGAGTGCCCATGGAACAAGTTGAGGACTTGCCTAAGGCAATGTAGTGATAGGTGGTTGGTGTACCACGTGCATGGGTTCAATTATTCTGATGGCTAGCTAGATTTATCGTGTGTTATCATGATCAGTGCTAATTGTGTTATCATGATCAGCACTAACACTAGCTAGATTTATCGTGTGTTATTAAGACCACTAATTATGAGTCAAGACGTACCTCAAGAGACCAAATACCATGTGAGATGGAATCATGTAATAATTCAATCATGGCACTATATTCAGCAATATTGTTCGATCAAGGTCATAGACATACCCCTCCTGAAGACAAAACCTGGCCCATAGGAGTACAAATCACCCAAGCAGCCGAAGCTGATTTTTGAGTGTGGCGACTGGAACCGTCAATGAATCCTACATATACCAAATACTCCATCGACATATTCCACAACAAATTGAATCAAGTCAACCAACTTGATCACCATAGGGGAACCAAAACTAGACTATGCAACTATACAATAATTATATACAAAGTATCATCCTTATCTGATAATTACGCATAGTATTTTTTGAGATAGAGCCCATTTCTAGGCTCCCCTAAGGCTGTCCCTTCATAATACAGTAGCTCATAAGAACCTTTCTCTAATAAGCATGTAACCACATAAGGCCCATGCCACATAGGTTTAAACTTCCTCACCCCTAACGATTCACTAGCTTGGTCCCATAAGAGGACCAAGTCACCTTCACGAAACTTTCAAGGATGGACAAACTTATCATACTGGGATTTAATGCGACACTTATTAACCTCAAGAACCACTAAAGCATCCCAATGTTTCTCATCAAGTTGCTCTAAGTGGACCAGACATTCTTCTAATGCAGAAGTCTCTGGTAAAAGTTCCACAAATAGCTTCAAAGAAGGGATTTTGCATTCAATAGGTAAAATCGACTCCACCTCATGCACCAACTGATATGGGGAAAAACTAGTGGCAATCTTAACCACAGTTTGATATGCCCACAAATCAAGATATAACATGATATGCCAATTGGTCTTGCTTTGTGTGATGGTTTGTTGGAGAATGGACTTAAGTAGCTTGTTCACTGCTTCAACCTATCCATTCACTTGAGGATAGTAAGAAGAGGAGTGCTCTTTCTTATACCCTAACTTCAAAGACAAATCAACCATCATATTATTTTGAAAGTGCCTTCCATGGTCAGTGAAAATCTCCTTCGGGATACCGAACTGGGTGATAATCTGATTGAATATGAAATGCATGACTGTCTCACTGTTGGATTTGATTGTGGTCATAAAATGTGCCCATTTCATGAAATAATCAATAGCCACTATGATGTGATGATGCTCCTCAGGTGAAGCTGGGTTGCAATCCATAAAATCAACCCCCCACTTAGTGAAGGGACTGACGGTGACAATCAAATGTAAAGGGGACAAATGCGAGCACATGTTTAACACAATCCTTGAAGATTGAAGGCCAAAAATATCCCTCTCTCAAAATATTTTGAGCTGTAGAAATCCCAGATAAATGACCACCACACGCACCACCGTGGCAATCATTTAGCACAGACTTATCCTCCTCGTGGGTGAAGCACCAATGAAAAATGGAATCAATCCCACGACAATACATAGTGTCATCAGCAATGAGGTAATTCTTCGCTACATGACGTAACTGTTGATGCTCATCTCGCGAGAGGTGAGAAGGAACCTTCAAATATTCAAAATAAACAATAACTTCCCCATACCATGGGTCCATAGTCGAAATGAGAAAAATGTGCTCATCAATGAAAGAGTCCTCATGAACCTCACCTTCATCCAAACTAGGAAAATTAGAAATGAGCTCCGCAAAAATTAACAACTTATTCGACTTTGGCGAAATAAACTCGAGGTCAAATTCTTGCAATATCACAACCCATTTATTTTACTTCCCCCCTATCATCCTTCTAGTGAGGATGAATTGAAATGGATTAATGTGAGACACAACCAAAGTTTGGAAAAGAAGGATGTAATGCCTCAAACGTTGGACTGCATGGACGGTAGCTAAGGCTAGCTTCTCGACATGAGTGTAATGAAGCTCTGCATCAATAATATTTCAGCAAAGATAAAATATGACATGCTCCTAGATCTCCTCATCCTCTTGAACCAATATCATACCAATCATCTCTTGAGACGCGGCCACATAAATAAAAAATTCACGGCTATATTCGAGTGGACTAAGCATGGGGGGCGATGCTAAGGATTTATCTAAAGCATCGAAAGACTCCTGAGCTCACTCATCCGAGATAAATGGTGTGTCTTTCTTCAATAAACATATGAAACCCTTAGTCAAATTGGAAAAATTGACCACAAATATTCTCAAGAAGTTCACCATCCCTTGCAAACTCTGAAGATGTCTAATATTACGTAGGGGATACAATTGAAGTATTGCCTCAACCTTTAAAGGGTCGACTCTAATGTTAGAAAACAGGACCGCAAAGAAATAACAGATATACAGTTAAATCAATAAACAAGATGCAAAACACATTAAAACATTACAGAGAGACACATATATAATGTGGTTCACCCAAACGATGGGCTACATCCACAAAGAAATTGCCAATCCTTTTATTACAGTCCAGAAAGATGAAGGGATACACCCTGCAGCAAAACCGCTGCACTTCCTCTTCACGCTCTCATAGTCTCTCTTCCAATACAATAAAATACCATACACAGTCATGTTACAATGCTTTCTTTTATAGGGGAAATACCATGGGAAAATACTACTACTTTCTTTTATTTCATTTCATAAAATACTACTGCTTTCTTTCTTTTATTTCATAACTTTTCCTAGGTCTAATTTCCTCTTGTCACTTCTAAATACCATAATTATTAGGTTGATTGATAATGAGGATCACCCCCTCAAAGCTGTGATAAGTAACAACAAATTAAAACAAGTGTGTTGGCAATATATACTTTCATTCAATTTTCTGTGATTATCAAGTTTAGGCAGGTTACATGTTGTGGCCAAACTAGTTAACAATTTAGCATGCCTTTCAAATCATATTTTCCTTTGTGGTTTTATTTATATGATCCTACAAAGAATCTTACTACAGTGGTGTATCCATTTCTTAGATTTTTTTTCCACATTAACACTCCAAGGAAAACCTTATGGGGAAACCCAAGGGATGCTTCCCTAGTTTTAATGTCTGGTTTATGAAACAATGATTTCACTGTCCATTTGCAATATGACGTGTGTTGTGTATCATAAATATAGAAATCATGTCACTACAAAAACTACTTGGTTCATTGGTTTCTAATGCCCAATTCTGTCTAAAAAGAGGCATAATTTAGCATAGGTATATTTCTACAGGTTCAACTGAACAACATCTGACGCGGCTTCAAATATCTTCCTACATAAGTGAATATTGTGGAATGTATTGAATTGAGTTTCGTTGAATGCTCGGATTTGAATGTAGGAAATTGAAGAGGAGATTGTGGAATTATTGAATTGGGTTTTGTTGAATGCCTGGATTTGAATGCGGGAATTTGAATAGGATATTGTGAAATTATTGAATTAGGTTTCATTAAATGCCCAGATTTGAATGCAGGAATTTGAAGATTTTACAAGGGATTGAAGTTGAAAGAATAATACCCTTTTGGGTACTAGAAATATAACATCAGTTGATTAATTCATATCATTTTGTTTTGATGTTTTATTGATTTTAAATGGTTCACAAGAAAATCAAAGTATTGGCTATTTTGGGTTTTAAAAGTACGGGCAAGAGTCTTGCTCTGTGTGACCTTGTAAAATTTGAATATTTGACAAAATTTTGTGGTTGGATGGAGAAACCTACTTTCTGATTGTTGCGAGTGTAATCAATATTTTGGTTATTGTTGTTATAGAATATTTCACCACTCTAGGTGAATCACACTTTGTATGGCCTTCCCCTGTCCCGCTGCAGACTCTTTAGACCCTGTGGACCATTTTTTGTCCTTTGATGTTTCCTTGATCATCCCTAAAAACACATGAAAAATGATACATGTGACTTTTTAACCTATAAGCGCCTACATACGCAGGTTTTCCCACTAAAACCATGTACACTGAGATGTGTGCATAATCCAAATCCTTTTGGATTTTTCCTTGACATGGATCCGACTCATTTGACTCCTGGCCTTCCCTATTCCTTAAGATCTCTCGGATTCGACCTTTCATTATCCCTTTGAAAGCTATATAAGGAACCCCTTGGTACATTGAAGGCAATAAGAGAGAATTGAGAGCAAAGAAACTATAGTCCATTGTTGCCGGAACTTATGCTTGAGTCTGCATCCCTTTGTCCCTTGGAGCACTTTTGTGTTCTTCCCAAGCTTGCCTTTTGCTTGTGAGCTTTCTATAGAGAGATGGAGGATTGAAGTGGTGGAGGCCCAAGTGGGGGATTCAGTTTCTCTGGTTCGCAGATGTGCCGTCAGAGGTTGTATCTTGTAATCTCTTATTTATATTAATAGAAATATCTTTTCCTATCCAATGATGTGTATTTGAATGAATATTTTATCGATGGGATTATGTCAAATGCTTTTACATTATTGATTATATATGCTAGAATAGATCTAACACCATGATATATAGAATGCTTGTATTATTTACTTGTTGTTGAGGAAGTAATATAGCATTTCAAGCTGAAGATTGGAAAGTTCAACAGGGATCTACTTCAACCATCCGGGATAAGGTATGAGGTCTGATCCTTTAGTGTTAGACATTTAATTTCTATTGCATATTGGAAAGGATTGATTTCTAGAGTCAAGCTGTCTGTTGTGGTACCCCAAGCCATAGGAATTTCTCTCCGTAACAATTGCAAGGGACATTAGAGAAACAAGATTTGAATGTAAGAATTATGGTGGTTGACATTATCTTAAGACATTAGCCTACTAGTAGATTTGGTTGGGAATGGATAGATGAAAGCATAATGGATTGGGACAGTTTTCAAGTTATGATATTATCGATTCTAGTTTGAACACAATGGTCCAAATTGTTGTAGTGACTACGGTATGTTCATTGATGCTACTTTTTGTACAAGGATTTGCATTAGCATATTTGAAGGATGATGCATTAGGAATAAGGAAACATTTGAATACTGAAAAATATGATCAAGTTGGTGTGGCGCCGACTTGGAAATTAGAAGGCTCAAGCATTGGTTCATCATGGATAGAGGTCGATAGCAATAATCCTAGAGATGACATCGACAAGTTTGAGGGAGTCAAGGATGGAGATAGAAGAGTGCCAATGTCCATTGTTGTCTGGCTAACATTGGTAATGGTAGCAACAACAGACTTTGGTGCATTCCCTTTCTTCTTTGTAGAATTAGAAGCACAATGGGATGGAATATGCAATGCTATAACATCAGGGGTCATGTACTAAGCAATCTCTTTGACCTACTTTTGGTGGTTTATTTGGACATTAATAAAATTAGCATATCTTATCTTATCTTACATTTTTCTGTCTATCACATGTTCCCTTGGATTTTGCTATATTTTTGTCAGTTGTGTTTTGAATTAATCTTGTAGATGTATTTAAGGTGACATTGTTTTTCAATTTAACATTGTTACAATGTGTTTAATACTTTTTTCTTGTCATGAACCATGTTGTTAACTTATCAACTTCAAATCATATCATGAGCTATTCACACTTCTAATTCTACTCCTTTATGTTATTGACTATTTTTTCATTACTTCTTTGGATTGTGTCTAGTATATTGTGTCTAGTGATAGTTAGCTTGTTCGTATTGATTTTCATATTGGTGAGCAATATATTAGCCATCGGTCATATCAGTTTGAGAAGGATAAAAATAAGTGTTAATTTTCATTTTCCTTATTTTGTTTGAGTAAGACTTGGAGTTTGTCTCAACGGAAACAAAAGACTTATTTGTAATTTTCTTCTGAATATGTAGTGTCTGGAACAATATGGTTAATATAGCATGCTAGATATAAAAGGGGTAGATGCCAGAAAGATGGTCCTCGTGATTCGAATAATGACTCTTCATTCATTTGGCGAAGGTTCAGGTGCTAGAGTCTCCATTGCTGGCTTGAAAGGATTTTCACAAGGTGTTTTGGTAACTATAGCCATCATTGTGCATAACATTCCTAAGGCTTAGCTATGAGTATGGTAATGTCATCACATGGGGTTTATCCAATTAATGCACTCATATGGAGTGTCATTACATCCTTGCCACATGTAAGAATAATCTTTAAACAAACATTTCTCAATTTCATCAAGAAGTTTTTGGACAAATGATAAAATTATATTAATGTCCACAAAAGATAAAAATAATTCATTCGGATGAGGAAGAGCAATGCTTGATAACAATAAGGACTTCCCAAAGCATCTCCACGGCAATCTAAAACCTAGGTTAAAGAAAAAATGAAAAAGAGTAGACAATAAGATGAAAGGGGGTGAAACTAATGAGTAAATTGTAGGTAGTGCAGAAAGAAAGCACACCAGTAGCAATGATGCACCATGAAATTTTGAAGGTGAATAAACTATTTTTTTGATCTCATACATGGATAATAAAACTTTCTTGCAACATAGTGAAAGTCCTTAACTTTCTACTCATCACTAGAGCAAAACATTGACTTTATAAAAGGACTGGGCCCTTTCATATCTTCTTGCTTGTAAATCATAAAAATAAGAAGCAAACTCCTAGGATGGAATTTAGTGACAATGTTTTATCAAAACTATGAACTTAAAGTTATTAAACATGTTTGAATTCAATATTTTGATTTTATGGATATTTGTATTTACATTCGCAAAAAAAAACTTTATAAGAAATAATTGACTTATTGATACAACTTCAGTATTTGTAGCTTCATCTTACTAGTTGGAAATGCTCAAAACTAAAAATATCAGGAGGGAAATGCAAGTATTCATTTGGAATTAGTTTTACTTAAAATGACATTAAATTCTATAAATGTCCATAGATTACACAAACAAATTATTGGGATTGGTGAATGTGTTGTTAGATGGTTTTATAGAAAGAATATAAGATATGTGAATAATCCAAGATATGATATGAAAATTATATGAAACTTTAGATTGAGTACAAAAATGAAGTTCTGAATGTTTTATCATTATGGTTTATCATGAATTAGCTTTAAAATTCAAAGCAAATGCCTTTGACCAAGCATACTTTTGTTACGAAGTTGAACATCAAGATTCTGTGATTCTATAGACATGACTAGAAAACTCTAAATGGATATCTTATTTAGGCTCACTTAATAGGATAAACTCTCTTTCCTCACATTATGTTGCATATCTTGCTTAAGGTTTACTACTGTATCCTGGTGATCTCCTTAGAATTTATATTATCCCTACTACCTTATAGGATTTCCTTTCTTGACAGGAAGAGCCAAACATGGGACTAGTATGAGTTAGATAGTTTGCATGCTTTAGCATTCTCATGAGGGTTTGAGTCCTTATGCTGGTAGAATTCTATACACTTTAAAATCCATAAAATTCTTTCTGGACCTAGCACCAAACTATTTAAATGGTGGGTTCCTTAATTATACTATCCATTTTTATTTTTTTCAGTGCCACAGTAGTCATTGTACAATATTCCCATTTATTCTTTGAGTTTGAAAACTTTGGGATACCATGATTCTCTTGGCTGTGCCAGATCTACAATAAAGTTGCTTAAAGGGATAAAACAAGATGACCACTTATTTGTTAAAATTTAAAATGGTACACCATTGACTTTTTGGTTCAATACACAGATAGATTTGATTGACTTAATTATGCCATAAAAAGCATTTATGGTTTTTTTTCGTCATCCAATAGAATTTGTGTCAGTTTATTGTATGCCAATAGTATTTGTGGTAGTTTTTCTTCCATTTGTTAGCAATATCTTTGTTGGAGTTCACCTTTGTTGTGGCCTTTGACTTCCCTAAGCCTCCTTGTGGACCCACTATGCAGGAGTTCCACTCCATTACAGATCTCCAACTTATGCAAGTGCCAAGAAATTCCGTCTAGGACTTAGAATTTTTTGTGCTCATAATCCTTTAACTATTAAATGTTTGCATGTTTTAATTTTTATGGCAGTGTCATCCTTCTCATTAGTACAATGTTTTACCTTTAGTTTTTAATTATTAATTTCCTCTTAGGAATCCATCTATATTTGTTGCTTCTACTTAAAAATAAAAATAAAAAGTGTATTTCTTGAGAATATGGAGTTAACTTTTAAGATGACAAGTGCATGTAAGGGTCTTTCATGTTGATATTCTTGTCGAGGGATGAATCGGTTTTAACTCAAGCATATTTTTTTTGTATGAGCCCCACTATATATATACCACTCACATTTACTAACAGTTTCATAAATGGCATATGCAAAATAGCATTGATTAACTGCAAACATTTATTAGAGCAATGAGAATGCATGAATTATCACACTAATATTTGCATTATAACACAGAATATGCATTATGTAATGAAATTAATACTAATGCTTTAAATTGATTATTTCTTGGTATTGTAGGAAAATGGTGAAGATGACTACTTAGATGATGATTTTGATTATGTTGTCACCGATGTACCAAAGAAAGATATTGTTGATAATGATGCAAATGGATCAAATGAAAATGATGATGGGTATGATGTTGGGATAAATGAGGATGATGATGACGATGATGATATCCATTGATGCTACTATTGAGATTGTGTATTTTTTTCTTTCTCCATGCTACTAGACACATTGTTATTTTGTGATGATCCAAGTTCACATTACATTTTGGGTCATTTTGATTTCGATGGTGGATTCATCTTGACATATAAACTTTGATTACTGATGATCATTTTGACTTTTCTAGAGATGGATATCAAAAAAAAATTCTTGTGATTTTGGTATTTTTCACTATATATATTTTCCACCTGTTCTTTTAACCTTAACACGATGATCTGTATGATAGGTTATTAATTTGATGATGTTTTATAATTTTACTTCTTTTGATGAAAGATAATGTTGATGTTATTGTTATTATATTTTAAATTTATATATCCTGGAAGTTGATGATCTTTTCATGGAAGATTAATATATATGATGATATTACTACTTTGGATAAATGCTGTTTGTTTCTGTTAAATTTCTTCATAAATGTTATGCAATTAATTTCAATAATGGTATCTACAATTAATTTGAATGTTTCATTATGTTATTTCAGAACTATGAAGTAAATGATATATGAGAACTATTGAAATTAATGAATAAATATAATAATTTGATATAATAAATATATTAGCACACAATTGTATATAGTTGTAGGTGTTAAATAACAAGTCTAATGTGGTGATAATGAGGAAGAAAAACCAGGAGCTAAAACGGAAGTCCACTATGTCCTAGATATAGAAGCAACATTGGACGCAAAACTTGGTGCTAAGTTGGAAGTCAATTTTGATGCTAATTTGGACGCCAAAGTAGAAGCCAAACTAGAAGATAAATTAGTGGCCAACAAATTAGCAAAATTGGATGTTAAATGAAAAGATAAATGTTGCATTCACGAGGGTGCAAAATAAGAAGAAAGCCAAGGAGTTAAACAAGAAACAAAATGTGGCGTTAGTGTGGGAGTAAAAATGGATGATAAATTGAGCATTAAAGTAGTAGCAAAACATGGTGCTAATGTGGGCTTAAATATGGATGCCAAACTAGGCATTAAAAATGATGCAACACTTGGCGCTAATGATGAAGCCAAACATGGCATTGATATGGTAGCAAAATAAGACTTTACTTTGCATGCAAAACATGACACTACATAAGAAGAAAAATATGGTGCAACAATAGAAGAAATATTTGCATCATTTTGGTAGCAAAACACGATGCAAAAAATGAAGAAAAAATTGGTGCAAATTTGGAAGCGAAAATTGGCACATATTTGGAAGTAAAACGTGGTGCAAAATGGGATACTAAAGTGGTAGCACAAATGGATGCAATATTGGATGTTGATTTGGATGCAAATATGGCATGAAAATAGATTCAAACTTAGATGCTTACATGGTGCTATTAAGGATGCAAATATGGCGTTGATGGGGATGTCATTTAGGAAGCAAAAACAAACGCTCTCTAGGAAGAAAAATAGGACGTTATTTAGGAAGCAAACCCTGACATTGTTTAGAAAGAAAATTTGGACATTATTTTGGAAGCCCACAAATAGAAGGTTTTTTGGACGTCATAAAGGATGATATCTAGGAAACAAACAAAATCATTTTTTGAGATGCTTTAAGTTTTTTCCATGATGCATCCCATTTAGTGTCTAGTTTGACCACTCAAAGTAAAAAAAAATACACTAAAAAGGGACGCTAAATAGGACACAAATTCCAGTATTTGTTATAGTGATATCACTCATATCTAATTAGACATCTGGGACATCTAGGAACAACATGTGAAAAACCAAAATATTCCACACAAGAGAGAGAAGAGGTTTGTAGAGATCGCTCTAATATCATATCACATTACCTATAAATTGTTTTTTACCCAACATTTTCTCTAGGTGTTTTAGACACTTTCAACATCAGAGGAAGTAAAGGATCCAAGGTTGGATCTATGTTTTCCATTTCTCCCATATTTCCTTTTCTTCTCTCGTCGGATGGCATCTCTTCTGATAAGGGGCCCTAGTAACTCCTCCTGACTGTTCTACCTCTCTATTTTATTTTTTGGTTGTGCATGCTATGTACAACAACATCATTTATCTCAAACCTAACATATTTCAATGGAGCATTTTGTTTTCTTTCTATTTAATTGCATATTGTTGGATCGTACACTTTGTGGGAGAGTTTCTTTTTGCTACACACATATTTGGTAGCCTCCTTTTGTGGTCGAATCCCTTTGTAAAAGTCAATATCATTATTTTTACAGATATGGATTAGGGATTTATTAAATATTTGTAGTTTCAATTACTCTCAGGTTTGCAAATAATGCCTCTATTGTATATTGTAGCCTCTCTCATGGGTCCTTCAGTGTTGGATTTTAGTATGATTTGTCTATTTCTGTGTGTAGAATCCTAGAAATTTTTGAAGCTCGGAATCTACTTTGTGAGTCAAGATGAATTCTCATTTCCGTCCTTTCTTTGGAGACGAGAATAGCACATGATATTTGGTTGAATCCATTTTTTGGACTTCCTTTGCATTGGGATGTTCATCATCGGGTGAATCCAGGAGACTACAATGATGGAGATGTAAATAAAACTCAAGGAAGCCTTTGATTCTCTCAAGGTGTAGTAAAAATCAAGAAGAGTCTTACAATATAAGAGACTTCAGAGAAGCTTCTCAGTATTTTATTTTGGAGGATTTTGAAATTTTATTATGGAGTTCCTTTAGTATATTAGTTTTTTGCTAGATTTATTGTAAGGAAGTTGTCATCATTCTCTTTTTGTCATAACTTCTCAATGAAGTCTCTAATTTCAATTATGTCAGAGGCATTGTGATGAGATTTTTTCTCTCTTTATGATGAGTCATTGCACACCACATTGATTTTCTCATTTGCTCAATGATATATTTGTTGATTCCTCAATTGTAAATGGGTATCTAAAATGGCATTTTTTTTTCGAAACCCATATCGAGGATTGTTGTCCATAATTTGTTTTGGTCCTCCTGTTCTACAGCTTTGAGTAGTGGATTAAATTCATGTATTATGTAGAGTGTCACCATGCATTTGTCTCACTATATTGTTTTGTTTTGCAATGTCTTGGAGCTTGACACATTGAAGTGTTTCTTACTTAGGTTGTTTTTCATCTTTTCCACTTCTATCTCACACTCCATAATTTTGTGATTGACTGTGACATGCATTGCTATCACCTTTTCCACTCATTTCAACATTGTGCGAGGATGGTATGCAATGCTTCCTCTGGTGATTTTTTACTCACCATGTTCAATCGAGATAAAGTGTCTTTAGAGTGAGCCTTGTACATAGCACTAGTTCCCATATTAACTCGACAGTTGCACCAACTAGATACCTATGTGGTTTGGTGAGATGGATTGTCATCCGTAGGGACACTCAGCATAATATTGTTTCTCGATTTTCAGGATTCATTATTGGGGATAGGTTTATTTTGGGTGTGTGCATTCATCTTTTGTTTTATTATAATATTGGAATGTTCATTCACTCCCTCAGGAGTTCAAAATTTGCTACTTGGAATTCTACATACATGTATCTTTGATGGAGCTAACAGCACGGGGTTTCCTTTCGCTCTTTGGATTTTTTATCATTCTTCCTATTTAGATATTCTAGTATCCGCAAGCCTCATTGCTTTTTCAATGATTGATTGTGTCCACTTCTATTAGAATCCTTGCCTAGTTTCTCACCAGCACCTATTTGTTTGGATCATTTATGTGGAGGTTGTCATATTTTTCCATTTTTGTGCCTGTGCAACTTATCCACTTGTTCAAATTTCAACCTTTTTATTTAAGGTTAATTAACTTGAGACTTCTTCAAATTTTTGGCAAATCTCTTGCTCTAGCCATTCACTTATTCATTATGAGATCTTCATCGGTTTAAAATCAAATGCCTTTTTTGGCATGTACATGTTTTTCTCTCTCTTGAGGAGGAGTTTTTCCCATGATTTTTTCTCCTTTTCTCTATTTATGAGAGTTTTTACATGGGCACCTTATCAGGCCTCATTGTGAGGACCCATTTTTGTTTTATTTTGTTTCCTCCCTGTATTTCGCTTATCGGGTGGTGTTGGAGTTCCAATGTATCCAACTAATCTTACATAGGAACTCTCATCTACCCAATTGTTCTTAGCTAGGCTTCTTCATTGCTATAAATTTATACATTCTCTTGTAAATCATTCATCAAAGATTAATAGAACTTATTTTTTTATAATGATACTATTTGGGTTAACCATGGATATTTATAGTAGTTGTATATATATTTATAAAGAAATGAAGGATGCCAAGTGATAAAACCATAATTACCAAGTTCAGTTGAATTGGTCATATAAATTCAAAAATTTGTCAATTTGTTCAATTCGCCTGAGTTGACTATCAAAATCCAATTTGCATGGTTCAATTGGTATTGGGAGGGGGTGGGCACAAGCTAGGGATAAGAGGATAGAAGACCGATTTGGGCATGTACCTATTTCATTCGATTAATCATTTCGCATATAAGCCTATTGTTCTTGGATCTAAGGGGGTGTCGATGGCTTCCCAAGTGCATAGAAGCTTCCCTTCTCTTTATTGAAGCATTTGTCCGCGTTCTTTTTCAATACTGGATTAAGTCCCTACCATTTGATATTATTGAACTAAAAGAATATATAGTTCCACCAAAAATACATATACATGGACTATTATAATAAGGGCTTGACTCCTCTATAAACTAACCCTAATGGAGTAAAAGGGAATGAATCATATATCTCTTCAATAAGAAGTTCACCAAAATTCCAAAGTGACTAACATTCATTACATAAATCTTTTTTTGAGTGGTTTTCTTATAGAAAGTGTGATTTGCTACATCAACTTCCATAATTTAAACATTAGCAATCCATATGTGATAAAATGGAGTGGACAAACTTGTTCCTTTGGTATCAAGTTTAAACAAGCTAACATAGATCCAACTTAATTATAGCTCTATGAAGTCGATCGTGCCATTAAATTGGTGAAATGTACAATCCAAATAAAGATGACCATTTTTTTAAAATTATATTTAAGTTATTAATATGTTTATATGCATGCGTTAAGAAAAACTAAATAAAAATGTCCTTTCATAAATTTCTAAACGATAATAATTGAATCTAGACAATCAAGTACCCAAGTAAGTCTTAAACAAAGAGCATCCATTCAATTATTAAGTAAGTCTTAAACAAAGAGCATCCATTCAATTATTAAAATTATATACATAGAGAATGTTTAAACTTGATTTAGGCTTCTCAAGATTATAAATATATTGTAATATAAAAATATTATTATATTGAATAAATATGTTAATACTTTATTATTATATTTATTAAATAAATATTTAAATATATTAATAATAATTTATATAATTAATTAAATAAATATTTAAAGAGTTGTTTAAATATCTGTTAATAATAATTTGTATAATTATTTAAATAAATCATGCCAATGACAACATACCAGCATTCGGTGAAACGGCGGCAAACGACGGGTCAGTTTTTAGTGTTTCAACAGCAAAGAATTGTTTAACAAATGATAGCATTGATTCACATCTAAACCTTGACATTACATTAATGAATAAGGCAAACGATACCTTAGCGCATAGGGAAAATGTAGGTAATAATCTTAGATCGAGGTTAAACCCCAGCATGGGAATAAATACAACTGTGCAGAACAATACATCAGCGCATAGGACAAATTATGGGAGTAATCCAGGATCGAGCTTTAACCCCAGCGTGTGGAAGAATACACCTGCATAGAATACAAACTGTGGCAAGAAAGCATATGATGGGAAGAAGTTGGTGAATCTCTCCAGCCACACACTAGATAGTGCTGAATCCACTATTTTGAAAAACAGTCTCAATTTTGTCGGAGCCCCTAGAACCATTCTCGTCGAATCCATTATCTGCAACATTGAGGATAGCATCCAAAATTTGAACATTGTTCATCAAGAAAAAATAAGACAGGAGTGTGCATTAGTATTGAGAAAAGCCAAGCCACCCAAATGCAACATTACAAAAAAAGAAGAACGTGCCTTAAGAAACTTGAGGGCTAATGAAGACATAGTTATTCTTAAAGCGGACAAAGGTGGAGCCACTGTGATTTTGGATAGGGCAGACTACAATATTAAAATGCTTGACCACCTCACCAATAGTGGAAGCTATAAGAAACCAAGTAGCAATCCCATCTCTAGAGTAACTAAAGAAGTAAAAAAAGTGATTCTGAACTCCAATTTGGATGATCATTTGAAAAAACTCCTTATCCCCACCGGAGACATCACTCCCAGGATTTACAACCTACCCAGAATCCACAAAGAAGGAGTCTCGCTCCATCCTATCGTCAACACTAAAGGATCTCCCACCTATGAGCTTGCCAAACACTTAGCCAAAGTTTTAGGTCCCTTGGTCGGCAATACTAATTCCTTCATTAAGGACTCAAGCCATTTTTTCAAACTAATCAAAGATGAGAAATTATAACCTAAGGACATGATTTTAAGCTTTGACGTGGTCTCACTCTTCACAAAGATATCTTTAGAGGAAGCAATCCAGGTTATCAATGATGCCACTGACCCCCACACAGCCAAGCTTGTAGAAATCTGCCTAAGATCAACCTTCTTCAACTTCCAAGGTGAATTTTATGAGCAAACCACAAGTGTAGCTATGGGATCCCCCCTCTCACGCATTGTTACAAACCTCTTTATGGAAAAATTTGAGAGAGAAGCCCTGGACTCCTATCCTCTAAAACCATCAAGATGGAAAAGGTATGTGGATGACACGAATGTGGTTTGGCCACATGGTGAAGATGAACTCAGGAAGTTCCTAACACACCTGAATAGTATCTCCCCCAACATCAAATTCACAATGGAACTTGAGGAAAACAAGAGCATCCCATTTCTAGATGTCCTCCTTACGAGAAAAGAAGATGGCACTATGGGACATAAGGTGTTCTGTAAAAACACACACACAGATAGCTACCTCTATGTAGACTCCCACCACCATCCTTCCCAGAAGATAGGTGTTCTCAATACCCTGGCAGTGAGAGCCTCGAGGATCGCAGATTCGGAACATATTGAAAAAGAGAAATACCACCTCAAAGAAGTCTTCACAAACATAGGTTACAAACCCAAGCTCATCACGAAGACCCTCAGCAAAACCCACAACAAGAACCTTATGGGTGTGAAAACCTCTGACAACTAGACCACCACCAACCCACGAGCTTACTTACCGTATATACAAGGGGTGACATCACGACTTCACGAACAACATCATGACTTCGTTTAAACCCCTAGAGACCATTAAGAAAAGAATGAGATCCGTTAAAGATCCAGTTGATCATACACAATTCAGAGGGATTTATAAGATCCCTTGCTCGTGCAAGATCAGCTATATAGGTGAGACGGGACATTCTTTCCACATGCGGCTGAAAGAACATGGGGTGGACATTAGAAAAGAACGTATCCATTCCTCAGCCCTGGCGGAACATGTAGCCAAAACCAAACATCAAATTTGCCTAGAAGACACCATTATCCTCGCAAAAGAAGACCGCTATTTTAAAAGAAAATTTAGAGAGGCCTTAGAGATTACCAAACTCCCACACAACCTAAACAGGGATGGTGGCCTCAAGGTGAGCACTAGTTGGCTCCCCTCTATTCTCAATCGGAAAGGCCACTCTGTCCCTTAACCGTTTTCCTTCTGCCCCTTTTCCTCTTTCAAGCCCTTCCCCTTTATTCCTTTGTCCTCCTTCCTTGTCCTTAAATAAAACCTTAATTTAAAATACCCTAAAAATTTAAAATTAAAATTGAAAGATCATTTTAAAATCAGTTTAAAAACTTTAGGGTTTTAAAATAATTTAAAATTAACCTTTTAACCTTTAAAATTCCTTTTAAATCTTTAGGAATTTTACGTAAAATTGAAATCAACCCTTTAACTTTTTAGACCCCTCCCTATCCTAAAATTAATCTATAAGATTCTCCCTAAGTTTAGACATATTAATAGGCATTAAAATTAAAATAAAATTTGTTATTAATAATAATAAATTTAATGACTTTAGGATTTTAAAATTTATTATCAAGGTTTTTAAATTTGTTATTAATAATAAATTTAAAAACTTTAAGGTTTTTAAATTTATTATTAAGGTTTTTTAAAATTTAATAAATCCTAAAATTAAGCTAAAAGAACACCTTTCAATGAAAATTTAATTATAATTAAAATTCATTAATAAATTTAATAACTTTAGGTTTTTAAATTTATAATGAGGGTTTTTTAAATTGTTATTAATAATAATAAATTTAAAAACTTTAGGTTTTTAAATTTATTATTAAGGTTTTTAAAAATTGTTAGTAATAATATTAAATTTAAACTTTAGGGTTTTAAAGGGTTTTAAACTTTAGGGCATTCAATGGTTTTAAAATCAATTTAAAAACTTTAGGGTTTAAAAATAATTTTTAAAATCAACATTTCAACATTTAAAACCCTAAAATTAAGTTAAAAGATCACCTTTCAATAAAATTTAATTATAATTAAAATTAAAATTCATTAATAATAACAAATTTAATAACTTTGGGGTTTTTAAATTTATTATTAGGTTTTTAAATTTGTTATTAATAATAATAAATTTAAAACTTTAAGTTTTTAGGTTTATTAGTAAGGCTTTTAAAATTGTTATTAATAATAATAAATTTAAAACTTTAGGGTTTTGAAAGGGTTTTTAAAACTTTAGGGCATTCGGTGGGTTTTTTAAAAATCAATTTAAAAACTTCCGGGTTTAAAAATAATTAAAATCAACATTTCTCCTTAATAAAAAATTTTAATACTGTCTTAATTTAGCCATTGTAAAAATTTTAATAATATAAACAATTCCTTTTCCGAAAAATAGGTTTAGAGAATAATTTTTCTGCACACTTTGAAATTAAATAAAATTAAAAAAATTTGACCTAGCAAACCCTAGCCTCAGCGACCGACCTTAGACTTTCTACCCGGTTCCAGTATTTAACATTGGTTCTCACTCTCTCTACATTCGACTTTGTCCTGATGATGGATCCTGATATGGATTCGAAACGTCAACTTGGTCATTTCGATAATGTGGTTTCTCTGATTACATCACCAATAACCTATCACCACAGAAATTTAACAACAGAAATATTTAAAAAGTTGTTTAAATATGTGAAGTTTTGATTTTTCGAATTATTTAAAAATAATAATCTTTAATAAATTTATATTTTTGTATTCAAAATTTAATTTTTATAAATAAATAAAAAATTAGTTTTATATGGAGTTAATTCATTAAAAAACATTCAACTACTTTAGTCAATAAAGGCTAAAAGAGATTAATATCCAATTAATTCACTTGTTTTTGCATGTGTTTAATATCCATTAATTCATAATAATAAAAAACATTAAACTACTCTACTCAATGATTAAAAGACATTCATTAATGTAACACTTTAAAGTTTTGTATGAATGCTTTAATCATTAGGAAATTTGAGCATACTCTAATATTTAATATCGAATTACATTCAGGATTACATTAATGGGAAAGCCATAAATGTCACATTCACTTGATGTAAATTTTTTTATCATTTTAGATATAATGTATAGGAATACAATTTTAAAGAGTATAGAATTACAATTTTAAAACAAACTAATTAATTGGTTTCTTTAGGTTCCATACACCTTTGGATATAATGTATAGGAATACAATTTTAACCCAAAATAATTAATTGGTTTCTTTAGGTTCTATAGACCAAGGTCTAATTGAGTGGGTGTTAACCAGCATCATCATCATATTTTTTTAATAAATTAATAAAAAATGTAAATTATATATATTTAAACAATTATTTTCATAAAATTTGTAATATTTAAATTTACAAATAAATAGAAAAAAAAGTTAGAAATTTATTATTTGAAATTGGATATAATTTAATAAATTAAAAAAATAACCCACAACTCTTTTTAAATATAAGAATATAATTAAATTAAAATATTTTTAATATTAACTTTTGTATTTTTACAAATTTTGAGACAAATAATAATTAATTAAAAAATTAACACATTATAAAGATTTTATAAAGGAGTTGTCTAAAAATTCCACCATTTAGATTGGAAGGTCATTTGTTTCTCTAATTTGGTATTTTTTATTTTGCAAAAAACACAATTAAACTCTTTTAATCGAGATTTGATGATAGAAAGGGATTAGCACAGTCAAAATCCCCTAGGCACCCGAAATTCCAAAACTTGTGAACTGTAACCTAGAGTTTGGAAAATCTGGGCCGTATTTTTCAAAATAGTGCAAAAAATAATCACCTATTCTCGCTCAAAATGCCAAATTTTTAGACTACACATTTTATAAATCTTAATATAGTGAATCAAAATTATTTTCTAATGTTTGTAGAAATAGAATCTCTCATACCATGTAGAAATTGAGGCTTTGATACTATGTGTAAGCACATGATAAATATCTAGCTACAAGATATTTCTCACAAGCATGCTTAAGGAAAATAGAGAGAGGAATAATGAGACTTAATAGAGCAGAAGTGGAGAATGATCCAATATCTTTCCATGCATTATTGATCAACATATTGTACATAAATAATACATCACTAATAGGAAAAATCGAGTTTCTTAGGAGACAACTCATGCTAGCTCATAAAGTAGACTTACCAAATATGATAAACCCCCATAGGTCACTAAATAACTTTCCAAATCAGTGAAGGAGGTCACAAATTGGCTAAAGCATGAGTGAGTGATAATGAGTGATCGAAAAGATTGATAATCATGGAAACTTGAGAGAAAATCATGGAATATGGGTTGGCCACAAAAGATAGTAGTTTCGTAGTTGACTAGATTTACCTTACCCATTGAAAAGAAGGAATAAAAAAGTATGAAGACATAATATGCAGCTGTTACTAATCTAGGTAGTTAATAAAGTTGGAAGAATCTAACTAGAATCAATATAAAGGAACTCCTGGGGTATATATGGAAAGTATTGACCAAGTGGTCCAAGTGGATGTGGAATATCTAGGCTAGTGCATAGGAAATTTACGAAAAATGATTAATTGTTCTTATCCTAAGTATTGAGTGGGTTATAATATTCTAACACTCCCCTTTAAGTGGTCCAAGTGGATGTTTTAATATAAAGGAACTCCTGGGGTATATATGGAAAGTATTTACCAAGTGGTCCAAGTGGATGTGGAATATCTAGGCTAGTGCATAGGAAATTTACGAAAAATGATTAATTGTTGTTATCCTAAGTATTGAGTGGGTTATAATATTCTAACACTCTTCTTTAAGTCTAACTTTATGATGGAATTCTGAAATAATGAAAAATATAGATGTATATAGGTCCCAGCAACAAGGCTATGGTCACCATTTACAATTATTTTTGTCGAGAAAAGTGAGGAAAGAGGAAAAACCACATGGAAAAAATCCTCCCCGAGGAAATGACAAGGCACAATATGAACAACAGTTCTTCAATATGTCTTTTTCTTAAATTGAATGAGCTAAATGAACTGCTTCTGGTGGAAGAAATTCGGATGAAGAAGTTGTGAACTACATGATCATGTGCTAGGGTGTAGTATCTGCAAGAAAGAAGAGGAGAGACTCTTTGTAGCTCATCATCTGATGAAAAAGGAGCATTATCTGAATGCTTCTTACTGCTAACATACTATGATATGCAAACATAATATGAAAATGAAAAGAGATGTGTGCATACTCCTTCCCAAAGAGTAAAAATTTCAATACAATGAGTTCCTTATATAATTGCAAAATAGTGAAGTGTGCCATGTATTTTCTTTTCAAACTATTATAGCACCTTCCGAGTTCTGAAATGACTCTAAAATATCAGAATTATTATTATATGGATAAGAGAAAACCAAAGGTATAGTTTCTCCCTAAGGGTATACGGCCATAGTAGGAAAAGGATGAGCAGAGTCGAGAAAACTGATGGATGTGTAAATATGAATGATATATGGACCTAAGATATGAACCATAGGTGCTTAGATCAGATCCAAATATGGGTAACATACATCTAGATATGAATAATGTCATGGATAACAAACCAATGAAAATAGACAAAACTTGAAACCGGTTGAAATAAGTAACACTGCATAGAATTCCAATGAGGAATCAACTAGTGAACTTGGGGTTTGTATAGTCTTAGGAGTGTTCAGAGGATGGGTAAATAGTATGGATGATGTCATAACATGCATATTATCCTACAAACTTTATTCTAAATCAGATTCATAATCATTTGAATGGAGTGAGGAAGAGTTGGATAAAGACAAGTCAAGACCTAGTGGAAAAACAAAATCATTGGGAGATGGATCTAGTGGAATGATAGGTGATTTATTCAATAAAGACATTGAGATTTATGATTGTAATATATTAGAAAATGAATCTATTTCAGATATATGAGAAAAATATTTAACTCTGGTACTCAGGGCATAGTTTATATTTGTTGATGTATATGTAACTTCGGAATGTATTCTTCTATGTATTTTATATTATTGTAACCCGATGTTTATTCCGGGATGTTTCTATTATGTATTTGAGTCATGTGGTCATGCCCCAATGTTCCGATCGGGAGGATTATAATGTAAACAAGTCATATCAAGTCATTGGGTAAGTCCCCACTGTTTAGGGGCACTTGAGTTATTATACACTAATTAAGGTGTAGGCTCGAGTAGTAATTATTAGGTTGAGTGCACTTCAAGTCAACGGAATAATATAAATAGAGAGTGAGAGTCTCTCTATTTATCACTCGTGACTTAGCTCTCTTGCTCTCTCAAGTGTGGCGCACTTTTGGAGAAGGAAATTCTTGGGCTTGACAGAAGACAGAAGGCTACTGTTGTGAAGGGAGGTCATCTTACTGTTTTGGGTTCACATCTTGTGGTGATACTATCTTAGAGGAAGTTGAGGGGTTTTCTCCATTTATGGTTTTCCCTCCAAAAGATTTGTGTCTCTTGTCTCTTGTGATATGCTTATGTGATTGATGTGCTTGAATTTCTCTCAGTGAAAAGATCTTATCATAATGCTAGCTTAAATGTTGAAAAACTAACATGGTATCAGAGCTAACCTGAGAAGAGGACATTGTGCAGCTACAAGAACTAGGGCTTCCTATTTTGTGGATCTTCCTCCACATATTTTCAGCAAAAGTATGCTAGGATGACTCTCCATTGAAGGGTGCATCTTTCTGTCGATGCGAAATTCAATTTCAAGCATTTTCAGTTTCAATGTGGAAATTAGGGCTTTCTACAGAAGAGGAATTTTTGAGTGAGACTAGCATAGGATTTTTCTCCTCATCAAAACCAAAATTTAGAGACCTGGATCAATAAATTTGGTTGGGTGAAACTCCGGGAAAGTCAAACCCTAGTTTGACCCTGAGCTAGGAGAAACCCTAAATACTAAAACTGCTAAGTTTTGGTACAGTCACTATATTCCGAGATTGGCGAAGTCTCAGAATCTAAAAATCGCAGGGACCGAATATAAAACCCTGATGAACACTGTGTTCAAAGGGAAGCCTCTGATTCGCTGTATTCCAGGAGATATGATCTCTCCAAGTTAGGGTTCCAGCCTCTTCCAGAAATCATCCATAAACAGGACACCTGGGGAGATCTAAAATATATTGGGCTACAGAGGTCCAAATGGAATTCCTGAAGATTTTCTAGAAAGGGCACGGACTTTAATTTCTGTATTCCGAATATCAGACTCAGAAGATGAACCAGTGACACGTGGCATGCCGTACAACTTCACTGTTCTGAACAATCCTGCAACAGGTCACCTTGGGAAAAGGATCATAAATCCAAAATGGTGAAACCATTTCTGATGAAACTTGTGGTGTTGGATCAGGGACATGCGAGGTTACCTTAGTAAGAAATTTCAGACTCAGAGGAGTAGTAATTTCAGAGATATCACAGAAAAAGTAACAGGAATTTCTACAGAAGAAATCAGAAAATTAGGGCTTCCTGTTCCGGGAGTTCCCTCCACTGTTTTCAGAAAAGGAGTACATTGGACAGCTCCATTTGAAGAGATCTATCTGTTCATCCAATCAGATATGAAATATTCCAAGATTTGAAAATTAGGGTTTCTGTGACAAACCCTAGATCAGCAAACTCCGGGACAAGGACGGACACCTCAATCGGTAAGATCTAATTCTTTGCTATTTCCATTTGAGCTTCGTATTTCAATATGATATATCACATCAGCTTGGTGACAAGCTTGGGGAATTTGACAACTTCCAAGAATGGAAGTATATGATCTCTCTGAAGAAAATGGATTGGACACCTACATGAGTATGGAGGTTCCAGTTTCAGAGGGAGACGAGGCCAAAGAAGACATCATACTCATACTGCAAAGGATGATGAACCATCCAAAAAGAGATCCAGATATGAAAGTGAAGATTATTCAAGCGAAGATGAATATGTTCTGATATCAGCTCTCAC
>LPNX010904327.1:57350-72512 GCA_001517045.1 Pseudotsuga menziesii
TTTTACCTTGGGGCTGCACACTGTGACAATGTTCTGAGGATTTAGCAGGATTCTCTAGTTCATCTGGTACTTCATTGTTATGCTTCTCAAGCAACTAAGACATGATGTCCATCTTCTTATTGAAACATTTCTTCTCAAAATGAAAACCCTTGTTGCAATAAGAACATTTTGATGTTCTCCCTTTCTTCTTGACTTTCTTCATTGAATTCAAACCTTCATCAATAGGATTTGATCTTTCATCTTCATTACGTGACTTTGGCTTCTTCTCAAGTCATTATTTTCTTCTTTTTTGACTTCAATTTCTTAATTCCTTGAACTATAATAACATGATCCCTGCCCTAGGAGATTCTAAGAGCACCCATATGGATCAATTTATCTTACTCCTTTGTTGATGAATCAAAGAATGTACTCAAAAAAGGAAATTTCCAATTCAAAATAGCAACCCTAGTAACATGGAAAGTTGACACAAAAACTGAGTATTCAGGACCCGATTTTGAAAGGATGGAAATGATCAATTGATCTTCCTTCTTCTCAATCCCACATTGTTTTAGCAATAGAACAAATGACTTGAATTTGGTGAAGAACCCTTCAATGGATTCGAAACTTCTTATGCTCAACGAAAATAACTCATTCTCCAATTGAAGCGCTCTTACCTCTTCTTGTACTCCAAAGAGAGACTCAAGTTTGGTCCATACTTGGTTTGGAGTGGTTAAACCATCAAGATAAAAAACAATATCAAGAAAAATTGAGAAACAAGGAAATCCATCTCAACAACTCGAATACCATGTATAAATAGAAACCCTCATACCATGTAAAAATTGAGGCTTTGATAGTATGTGTAAGCACGTGATAAAGATCTAGCTACACAATATTTCTCCCAAGCACACATGGAAAATAGAGAGAGGAATAATGAGAATGAATACAAGAGAAGTGGAGAATTATCCAATATATTTCCTTGTATTATTGATCAACATAGCGTACATAAATAATACGTCCTTGATAGGTAAAATTGAGTTGCTTAGGAGACAACGCATGCTAGCTCATAAAGCATACTTACAAAATATGATAAAGCATACTTACGAAATATGATAAACCCCCATAGATGACTAAAGCACTTTCTAAATCAGTCAAGGAGCTCACAAATTGGCTAAAGAAGGAGTGAGTAATGATGAGTAATGGAAAAACATTCTTATCATGGAATCAGGTGAGAAAGTCATGGAGGATGTGTTGGCCACAAAAGATGCCAATTTCCTAGTTGACTAGCTTTTCCTTATCCACTGAAAAGAAGGAATAAAGCACTGTAAAGACAAAATAAGCAGAAAGAGGTAGCTACTAATCAGTTACAATCAATCAAAAAAATGGTATCCTGATCAAAAGAATATTGGTATCCTAATCAGAAGAATATTGGTATCCTAATTGTAATCTTAAGTATCAATCTCACAATTGCTATAAGAATAAAACACAATAAATATTGTCTCCTACAAATTTTTTCTCTTCCCTGACCATTTCAGGCCCTAGTTCTAGCCTGTCTTATATGCCACTACAAGATTACGAAAATGCCAAAATCCAACTATGTCTGCACCTCACACACACTTGAGTTCAAATCCCAAATGACGCAATTTTATTTTGGTCTGCCAATTCCAAGGTTAACACCAGGAAAGCCATCATCGACAGTGACTCATTATAAGGTTGAGAAATCCGCAAATGTTGCTTGGAAACTAACCATGAGTTGGATTGTTTGTAGGTGTTTTAAAGGTCGCTCCACAGTCCAAGAGGTCACAAGAGGAAGGCTCACGATATAAAACCTGATCTAACAAATCTGCTTTTGCAAAGTGATGGATGAATTCTTTATCTTCAAAAATAAGCACTCAGTCTGGATTGGCTTTCTATTTACAAGATGTTTGTCACTTGAACGAGTCACACCTACCTATTCACAGAAATATATGAAAAACACATATTTTCTTGTAATTCGTCAGTTCAATTCCTTATCGATATAAAAACCTCAAAACAACTAACTACAATTGAAAAAGAAACGCAATTTATATTTCACATATAGACACGAATTACTCTAGTATGATATTATGAATCATTGATATGATTACAATTACTCTCATATGATATCATGAATCATTATATGATTATACAAACCTGCTC
Organism: Pseudotsuga menziesii; assembly: GCA_001517045.1. Classification (NCBI taxonomy): domain Eukaryota; kingdom Viridiplantae; phylum Streptophyta; class Pinopsida; order Pinales; family Pinaceae; genus Pseudotsuga; species Pseudotsuga menziesii. Next base: position 59,505 of record LPNX010904327.1, read on the forward strand.
ATATGATATCATGAATCAATATATGATTATAAAAACCTGCAGCAGCCATATATTCATAGTCCAGTAACATAACACACAGCATAAAAGAAAAACATTTACATATAGTCTACTAACATAACACAGAGAGCATAACAAGAGAAAAACATAAAACATAGACATATACTACGACACACAACAGACAATCAAAACCACTTTTCAGTGGCCTGGAATGATGCTCCTCAACCAGTCCGTCCATGGTGCCGCCGGATCTTCATGCCTCCCGCGGTTGTGTTCTTCTTCACTGGGGAACGACCTAGTTGCGGGGATCGATGTAGTAGACACGGTCCTCGTTGCGGGGACCGATGTAGTAGACAGTGTCCTCGTTGCGGGGACCGTCTTAGTTTGCTTCCATGGTGCCGGCTGACCTTGTCGCTTTTGCTGCTTTCTTTCTGTGTCTTCTCTCAATTTCATTCTGGAAAGATTAAGACAGAGTAGAGTATGCTTTCTTTCTGGAAAGCCTTTACGGATACATTTGAATGCCTTCTCTCGGGATTCGAACCCGTAGATTTCTCGACTCTCGGTTTGGGAAAGCGATTGAGCGCCGATGATTCGGAAAGAAGAAGAAGAAGGGTTCTCGCTGGGTAGACGGGCAAGGGGCTTTGGCTGGAAATTAGCATCTAGGAGATTCACAGAATCAACGGCCTCCTCATTGTTTTCTTCTTTGCGGGTATTCCTGGTGGCATCTCCCAACAGAGAAAGGGATAAGAGAATGGGAAGAAACAAAATAGTTAAGACAGACCCCGCCATGGAAAAATTGTTGAATGAAAATATGATCAGCACGGTGCACTTGAGTTAATATAGAGAGAGAACGTTGTAAGCACCGTGATGTTACACATGCATCCATTTNAGACAGCCCCCGCCATGGAAAAATTGTTGAATGAAAATATGATCAGCACGGTGCACTTGAGTTAATATAGAGAGAGAACGTTGTAAGCACCGTGATGTTACACATGCATCCATTTGATTATAACGTTTAACTACTCAAATGTCGTGAATTAGGTTTGAAGGATACAAAGGTTTTTTGGATCTAAGTTTTATACATTGTGGCAGGTGAAAAGTAAGTATTATTAAAATTAGTAGTTAGAAGTGTTACGCTGCTGGTTCCTAATTGCTGCCAATTATAAGAGGCGAAGGCGACATGTTAAGGTCTCTGNACATTGTGGCAGGGGAAAAGTAAGTATTATTAAAATTAGTAGTTAGAAGTGTTACGCTGCTGGTTCCTAATTGCTGCCAATTATAAGAGGCGAAGGCGACATGTTAAGGTCTCTGATAAAGGCGGCTCCCAATAAATGAAAGAAAAAGTTTTATACATTGTGGCAGGTGAAAAGTAAGTATTATTAAAATTAGTAGTTAGAAGTGTTACGCTGCTGGTTCCTAGTTGCTGCCAATTATAAGAGGCGAAGGCGACATGTTAAGGTCTCTGATAAAGGCGGCTCCCAATAAATGAAATAAAAAGTCATCGTGATCTATCCATAATATATCAATTGCTTTTATCGATCGAGCGGAGCTAGTAATTAAAAACTATACAGGACTGTTTTGCGTTTAGAAAATCCATATAAAGGATTACCATGCCAAGGCAATAAAACATTATAAGCGTGCGTATGCGTATAGACATATCCGGCGTGCCCGCGTAACAACTCCATGGATAGAGACAACTACACAGCGTTTCCAGGGATAACTAATTTCACAAAATAAGCTTTCAGTAGCAGATACATCAACCAAAAGTCTCAAAATATAACAGCATACAGATGTGGCTGTCACACTGTGAGAAGTCAAGATCAAAATAATCGCTAATTATTCCAAAAGAGCCCCCAGTTGACTGAGACAACTAAGTCATGGCAAGTGGCTAATTCAAAGAAGCACATCTGGGTGTCAGCAAATTAGAGGGAAGAACTCTTAAGTAAACATACACCCTCATAAAATTCTGAAAAAAGAAGGAGGCTAGAGGCCAAAGATAGTGTTTCTTTGGATAAGCCATCCTCAATGAGGTTGTGTTCTCTGTAAACATGGCAAACATGAGTGATTTAGAAGATATGAAATAAGTAGCTAAAAATGTTGAGGAATTTACCTGTCATAGTTTGATTGCTTAGTTATGATAAAACCCTTGCTTTATCTACCTGAAATAAACTTAGTATACCCTGTAGTTGGCATCATGGTTATTAGTTGTTAATTATTGATGATTAGATTATGATTTATTATTCTTATTAATTATTAATTAGAATTAGATTGTGATTATCCTCCTTATTAATTATGTTTATTAATTATTAATTATGGTCGGAGTATGATTAACCATGTTGCTAATTATGTTTATTAATCTTTGATTTTAGTAACTAGGATTATTAATTATTTATTAGTAGTGTTTATTAATTTTATTAATTATTAAATGGTTAGATTGTGATGTGTGGGTGCATGTAGTTTGGTTTTAAAGAGAAAATGAAGTCTTGGCATAAATAGAAAATATAATATTATTAGTTTAAATTCTACTTTTTAGGTGCATATTTATTGGTTTTAAATTTTGGATAAGTTGGTTGGATGATGTAATCACTTTTATGACCCTCACCCAAAGAAGTGGAAGTGTTCTTCTCAATGGAAGGAGGTGGAGTAACAAAGAAGGCACAAAGGAATGGGTATAAGAGGGAAAAGATGAAAGGAATAGGAGGTGTTTTGTGTGGAAGGATATACCATAGACATTGGAGTTGGGTTGCTTGTGGATTTCACAAGTATGGACCGGAGGGCTAGAAAACTCGAAAGTGTTCTAAAGATAGAAGTTGGAGAAATTGCTAGTTGGATGGGAGGTAAATCGTGGTTTAGCCACTCTTGGAGCACTAGAGCACTGGAGAAGGACAACTGGATCTCATAACAACATATATTTAAGAGGTAACCATTAATTTCCTCCTCTTTCAAGTTCTTCAATATATTAGAAAATTGAATTATATGCAAATCATGCAGAATGTTAGTAAGCTTCAAAGTATGACTTTAATGTTATTGAGTTTCATATACAAGCTTATAATTTTTTTAATTATTGAGAGATAAATTATTTTGATGGTATTTAAGGTCCCACGTGGGTCCTTACAAATAGTTTGATAGCGTGGCTAAGATAGTGTTCCTATCTTGAGGTGAAGTTTAATGTATATGTAACATTGTTTGATGATAATAGATCATTGATAGAAATTATTGGTGCGTAGAAACAATGTGTACCCTTACCTTTTTCTACACGGAATCAAAGTTTATTTGGGGGATTAACTCCCTCATGAGAGGCCCGGGAACATAAGAGATCCTTGAGACCTAATCTTTTGAACAAGTCTAGGATTAGCTTAGCATAGGAGATTTTATTGTCTTTGTAGGTGAGATTAAATTGTTTTATGAGTGAATGTTGGAGTGTGTTAAGTTTCGGTTTGTTGATGACTATGTGTTTTGTGTGAAGATGTGTTACTCTATGGGTGGGTTTGTTAAATGAGACTTGCATGCATAGTTAAACCATCATTAAGAAGAGGAACTCAAGTTTTGTTAAAGAATGGTGTGCTCAACCCAAGTAACGAAGGGATCTCTTACATTGGTCAAATTCAATTATAAATTCTTACTTTCATGGATACCATCATTTCCCATGGTGTATTCGCATTGGATCTTGTTCTGGAGCATACAAACATAGTTACTATTGCTCAATTATTGCCTTTCTAGCTCGTATGAATGTTATTGGGTTTCCACAACCTCATGACTTGTCTAGATTGGAGCCTCAACATGAAGTGGATATTCATCGACTCTAAGAACTTAATGACTAAGTTGTTTTGCCGCAAATCCAACAATGGTTAAACATGCCAATTTCTCACCTAGGATACTAGAATATCTTGGTTGGGGTTGTCTTCAAGATGAAAAAGAATTGACGAGATGTCAAGGGAGTCGCTTGATCGATGGAGAATTATTCCTTTACATCTCTCATGGAGAATGCTCAGGACTTGATTGGAATCCACAGTGATTTTGCAGAAATTAACAAAAGCATGAAGATGGGGCTCTCTAGCTTTTTTCATCTAGATCGAATCCAGCAATCATGGAATATGTAGTAGAACAATCAAGTATCGAGTTGGTTGGACATGAATTTCTCATATCACTCATATGAGATCACTATGAGAGGATATGGCATTATCTTGAATTGAAAGTTTGTTGTTGAGTATGGTTTTTAACAAGAAAGCATTACAGTAACAAAAAGGAATGTAGTAGATGATAAATAGTTGTTCAATAGTGTGAGATGTTTATGGATCATAGAAATTATACCTCATTGCAATCATGAGACATGCATGTGGGGATTGTTTTCCAATAGTTTATAGGAGATCCACGATCTAGAAGTTCAGAAGTTCAACATCATACCTTTGTGACGGTTACGAAACATTCCAAGTGTTAATGGCATTCAATGATGTTGGGAAACTTGGGCTATATCTAGGAGACTATAATGATTTGGAGGAATAGGGAATAGTTTAAACAACTATTACTTACCCAAGAACTATTTTCAAAAGACACGGCTTCTGGAGAATGTTGGTTATGTTTTTCATTCATTTAGTGTGTGTTTTCTATGTGTGAGGTTTTCCTCACTAATGTAAGCCTTAAGAGGGGGTGTTGGATTTTAATGCTTACATTGGTGTAATAAAGTCACATTCTATTATAAGTGAATAATTAGTTATAGAATTTGTTAGGATGGTTTAAATATTCTCGCAATATCTTCTTCTAAATTAAGAATAAGTTAGATCCTATTTTGGCATGTGGTTGAGATATTATCTCAATAGTTGTTAGTATGGCAAAGATTGTGTATCCATCTTGAGGCAAAACTTGATGTATAAGTATGTAATGTTATTTGATGGCCTAATAGATCGCTCAAAGCAATTTTTGGTGTGTGTAGAAACAATGTCTACTCTTCCTTTTTTCTACACAAACAAGCCTTGAGATGAGTCCTCCCTTGATAAGAGATAACCTAGAACATTCCTTTAAAACAAAGTTGAATATGTGTCTACCCTAGTTTTGTTGAGATTTATGGTAAAAAAATTATTTTGTTTATCCCAAACCTTCACAATCAGCTAAAGGATACTCAATGTGTAATGGTGATTATGTACCAAGCCATGCTCATTGGTGGCGCTTTGTGTTCCTTGATTTCTATGAATAGTTCCCTCACCCAACGTTTGTAATGATTGATTACAATTGTTGATGGAAAGATTTTGAACAACAATGAAGTTTGAGTGAGAAGAATTTCTGTTGTATTGGATTTTTCTAGCATAAATAACAGTGTATATTGCGTTTAGAATTATAAGTCTTCCGCGGAAAGATGATTACAAATCTTAAGAGTTGCTTGTGTGGCACATCCTGGTGGAAGAAGGGCAAAAATGTTTCTTCGGTGCAATATAAATTGCAATAACATTACTGTTAGAGATAATGTAGAAAGGATTATCTTAAGTTGATGGTTATTTACTCAACTTAAGATGAGTCATTTGTTAGTCCCTTTATTGTAGGATCTTATCCAGTATTTCTTGTATCTAGTTTTGGTTTGTTTAGATCTATCTCAACTATATATGTAAGCGATTTCATATGTATCTTTGTGTGTGTTTGTGCAAGCCTTTGTGCTCTGCACCTCCTCTTCTTCAATTTCTAAATTGGTATCAAAGCCAAGGATCTTGCTGCTATTGTGAGAGCCTGAGAGGCCTGCTGTGAGAGCCTGGTGGCCTGAGAATAGAAAGAGATTGTCGTTGTTGCTTTGATGATCGTGTTGAGGAAGAGCCTGTGTGTTAGGCCCATTGTGGACATAAGGTGTTGTCGATATGTGAGAAGAGTTCTCTAATGCTGTGAGGATATCGTCAAAGGATCGTGAAATAAGAGGTCCGCGTGCTAGTAGAAATCCACCCTGTGAAGTGTGCCCCAAGCCTATGAACGAGTGGCCTCTTGGAGGATCCGCATTAAGGTGCTGATGTAAAGTTAAACCAGAGGAAATTCCTCCTGAGATCATTGCCTGCGTGAAGTAGCCGACGTTGTGGAAAGCTAAAAAAGAAGGCCAAATCTTTGTTGTATGTGTGGGCCATCGTCTGAGAAATTTGTCAATTCAAAGGGACCAGAGATCTTATAAGAACCCAGTTTCCAAGAAAGAGCCCACTTTGAGGATCCCAATTTAGGATCCAAAGAAAGGAGCTATCTCAGCTATTGAAAATATTGTGTGTGAATGTGACTGTGTGACGGTTGGTAGGTGTAAGAGGAGGACACGAAGGATTTCAGAAGGTGTTTCCATATTAGAGTAGTGAATTCCCTTCGTGACCCGCTATTAAATCCCATTGTGGCTCGTTGTGATTGTAAAGGTTTCCTGGTGATCAGTGAAGATTCTATTATTTGATCACCATGTTAAATAACCTGGTTGTTGTGTGTATAGAGACCGATATCTGGAAAAAAGTTGTTGTCTGTTATTAAAGGAGTGCTGCCACATATTCCTACGGTTTCAAAGAAGGTGGACAAATCGCTACCTGATAACATCGCCCTCCATCGGAAGGAGCTGTCGTTGAGAAACTTGGAGATCTGTAAAATCATCCGGAGGCGAATTTGTTGGAAACAATTTGGAAATTTTGTGGAAGGTTGCCTTTGCTAGAGATGGCTGCCTCGATATTTACCTATTTTGGTCACCAGAGATCGTTGCATGAAGACTACCTGACTTGCCAGAACTGATGAAAGTTTGCTGCAAAAATTAGTACACGACGGTGGCTTGGAAAGAGGGCGTTAAATCGTAGTGTAAGGGCCGAAGTGGTTCGTGGTTTGAGGAGGAAAGAGATAACGCTGCCAGATCGTTGTGTGAATTCATTGCTGAGAGTAAGGGTGGAGATACTGCGATCTCCTACCTGGAGAAGACCCTTCGTTGTGCAAAGACCCATTGTTGCAGTTAAAATTGGACCCGACCGGACGCTGTGAGAGAGATACGCTGCTGAAGGAAAGATGAATATGGCTTATGATATGATGTATAAATGCAATGTTGCAGTAAATTTTGAATCTGAGCCTACATATGATGATTAATGTCTTTCTAAAGAAGAATTTTTTTTAATTAAGCTAGAAACGATGATGATAGATAATTTATTGGCCAGAGTTGCAAAAATAGTTGATTTTTATGCAAAATTGAAGTACATTGCAGATTGGCTTGCAAATCCAAAGGATGCTGAAAATGTTGTTTGTATTGTTTCTATGGAGAACACACCATGTTTGCATATGTTGAAGAATTTGATTATATGCATCAAAGAGAGACATTTACACTGCTGAACTATGAGTTAATGTTGCAGCATTCCATTGAACAAGGCATAGTTGAAAATTTTGCAGAATTTGTAAAAGATGAAGGAAAATCCATCACAAGCAATCAAATTCCAAAATGCAGAATGCATATTAAAGTGAAATATACATCTAGGCGTGAAGACTTCAAGTTCTCTAGCAGGAAACACAAAAAGACAAACAAGTACCATATGAGAGATAGAAAGGTCAAGATGAAGGAGATTAGAAGGAGGATTGGAGGGTACAAGGCTTGGAGTCTTAAGGAAACATAAATTATTAAATTGGTAAAGTTTATTATGTATTGTCATCCGTTTCTTCATTAAGGGGGATGTTAGAGATAATGTAGAAATGGTTATCTTGGGTTGATAGTTATTTACTCAACTTAAGATGAGTGGTTTATTAGTCCCTTTATTGTAGAATCTTATTACGTATTTCTTGGATCTAGTTTGTTGATATCTATCTCAACTATATATATAAGTCATTTTATACGCAACAAATAAATTGGGTTTATCATATCTCTGTGTATTTATGCGAGGCTTTGTACTCTACACCTCCTCCTCTCCAATTTCTAAATATTACTTTAATTATTCTACATCATCGAAGAATTATACTATATTACTATTTACATCATCGAAGAATTCTTTTACATTATTAGTCCCTACCCAGCTAGCAGGGACTCTTGTAATAGGGGTGCCGTTGTTTGCATTAATCTGCACGCCTACCGAAACAAATCAAAATTACTTATTTTAGATTTAGCCTAAGTTTCTTATGACATAGGAAGAACCACCATCTTTATTACCAATCAATCTCTATGGCATTTATGAGATGATATGAAAAACCGTTTTTATTACCAATCAATATCTATTGCATTTTTTCTCAACCAATCATGGACTTTTTTCTCTTATTTGGCCTCATCTCGAGGAAGAGCACCATTTTCGGTTTTAAAAACTTAGGTTAATGTCAAGATTGTGTTCTTCTTCTTTTTTAAACTAAATAATGCTATATGAGTTGTTGTTCTTTGCTCAACATTAGTTTCAAACATTTAATGTTTTTGTTTGTTTTATTTTTGTATGTACTATTTTTGTGATGGCGCATCTACAACGTGCCCTTGTAATCTTCTTCCCTCCTCCTACCACAACATCTACAACCTCCTACCACAACATATGCAACTTGTTCTTTACGTGCCCTTTCCATTGTAATCTTCCTCCCTATTGGTGCCATAGCATGTGCAATGTGCCCTTCTAAGGACAAAGGATTTTTGTTTGGCCTGCTTTCTGCTTTCTTCTTTGTTATATGCTCATTGCTTCAGTATAACCTTCCATTTAGATGTGGACGCCCTCGTCTCCACAGATCGCACAGGAAGCAATCTCACAGACGGACGGATCTTTAAAGGAAAGGCACTCTTTTATCCACAGATCCCACAGGTAGCACAGGCAAACGAATGACAGATCTTTAACCGAAAGGCAGCTTCTTCCTTAAGGCTCGAGCACTCCTGTTAATGGGGATTAGAAACCCCAACCAACCATTCTGCGATATACTTGTGCTTGCGGCCTCAACAAGAAAGACGTCACACATGCTTCCCGTTCTTTAGCAATTCTAATTTCTCACCTAGGTAAAATTCACACATCTCTTTCAACCTTGCTCCAATCTCTCATCCAAACACTATAGATGACATAACAAAGGGGAAAAGACAGAGTGGGTGAAGACTCACGCAGAAGAGAAAGATATGCACACAAAGCACACACAATATGTTTATTTCATCAAAGACGGTTTACATAAATAGTAAAGCTAGATCTCAAGAAACCACAGAGTTAGTTCCTATAGAAATATGGATATGTAAACAACTCAACAAATTTTATAAAGATTCTCAATAACCCAATGTGCTATCAATCTATTTTTAGATTATTTTAGAACATCTTCTAACAATAAAAATTATACTTGATATTCATATTCGAATGGAAGCATAAATAGTCGTTACAAAGGCAACCCTAAAGTCATATTTTGTGGTAGATAAATACCCATACAGTGACGTTTCATTGAAACCTTGCAATATTATAATAGGACAGGAGTTATATTACATTTCAACCAGATTTACTGGGATAATTAGAACAACCAACCTACATTGGTTCATTTGCTTATTTTGAATTAAACATTTATGAATCTAGGAGCACACTTCATAAATTATAACTAAATATAATGGTATCTATGTGCCAATTTTCCAGAGATCGTTGACTTACATTGAATTTCAGTTACAGGTGTTTATAAAATCCAGGAAAAATGAGACAACAATGTTCAATTTAACTCTACAGATATCATCTCCTTTTGAGCTTTAGATCGATCTATCCATCAATCCATGCCTGCTTGTCTGCCCAATTCATCATTTTCGAATTCAATCTCTGGCTGGGGAAAATTGGTAGAGTAGGACGTTTACTTTTTTTTTTTTTTTTTGTGAAGAAAAAAGAAATAGCAAATATAAAAACTCCCCAATTCTATTTGGCTCCCATCTCTCTATTTGACTCTGGTCTCTATCTAGAACTACCTTAGCTCAGCTTAGGTGAATCCTCTTTTTTTCTTCTGGCACTCTTGGAAGTTATTTTCTTCTTACAATGTGAAAATCCTTTCTCTGTACGTGTATTTTCTTCCAGTGAAACAATAAAATGAAGACACAGAGTAGTCTCAGGCTCTTATAGACTCTCCCCCTCTTTTCCAGAGTTATCTCAAGCTCTTCTCCGCCCTCCAGCCTGCACTTTTAGAGGGCTATCTCAGCTCTTCTTGGTTGCAACCCTTCTTGGTTCTTCCTGCATTCTGGCTTGCGTAATCTATTGCCCAACCAACTTGATTTGCTTTAATGAATTAGGGAAAACTTATAAACTTGGTAGCAAAGTTCACTTGGAATTTATGAAACTAAGTAAGGTCAGGCAAGAGGGGGGCACCAGACAGAAGATGAAAGGTAATGAATGATCTTGTTGTTATTCTTGTCATTTCTAAGGATTCGATGAGCTTAAATTGTCCAACATTTGTCATCTGTCCAATGACCCATGTTCTATGTAGAGAACATATGTTCAGTGAACATCTTCTATTTATTTTTGCGATGGAATTCCTTGGGCTTATGTGGTTTACACTTGGGATTGTGATGTCCGAGGCGAGCAAAAACAAATAAATACCGGCCACTAAAGTTAACCATATCTAAATCGAATAAAAGCTATTGTTTTTCAATGTTCTATTTTTTTTCCAAAGTTCAGAGGTACTAATTAGCATGGATGTGATGTGATGTCCTAGAGGTACTAATTAGCATGTGATGTGATGTTCTATTTTTTTCCAAAGTTCAGAGGTACTAAAGTTCAGAGATTAGCATGGAATTTATCTGGTTTACACATGGGATTGTGATGTCCCAGGCGAGCAAAAACAAATAAATACCGGCCACTAAAGTTAACCATATCTAAATTGAATAAAAGCTATTGTTTTTCAATGTTCTATTTTTTTTCCAAAGTTTAGAGGTACTAATTAGTTTGTTTACAATTGGTATATGTGTAATTAGAATTATAAATGTTACCTCCAACATTCACAGTCAAGTTATACTCGTGGCTATACGCTTTTGTTAGAGTTAAGTACATAGGATTGTAATTTGTTAGTTTTTATGTACATGTGTCAAAGGTTGTAATTCTCTTGAAAAAGAATAGACTTTTGTTTAAAAAAAATACGAGGAACCCAGCTGGGTTAATTGACTCATTTTGCCAATGTTCTTTCCAACCTGTGAAAAAAGGCCCAAAACGGAGCACCAATAAAAAAGCTATGATTCTGGCAAGGCTCTCCTTTTTATCAGACAACTTATATTAGTTCAGCTCGTCATTCCCACTGAGTCCTAATAAATATAGGGTTTAAAGGTTCTTGCATTTTAAGGGCGGAGCCACTCGACTAAAGGAGAGGGGTTTTACTTTGTAGTTTTTTAGTGCATCGTTATAAAATGTAGTCATTTTTACTATGGATTCACATAACCCTTTTTAATGGTTAATAAATGTATCAATACTTTATTATACCATTGATCTGCAGGAAGAGGCGCAGTTTTAGATTCAAAAGAAATATTCAAATATTCAAACTTACCATACATTAATACAAGCAATATATCATCATTGAATAAATATATATCTCTCTCATACTTGCACATTCATAAATAATAACATATTTAAATTTATTATTATCTACTTCTATTTTGATATATTTTTATCTATATTTTAAAAATTTAGAAACAATTTCATAACTTAATACATAAAACTAGCTTTAAACATTATACATAAGGCAGGGACTAGCTACTTTTAGCAGCCTCCCTTGTTACTATATTGTTACTCTAACGAGACATTACAGAATTGCAAAATTTATTAATATATTGTTACCATGATTTGGGAATATACCATTAAACACATAAAATTTTGGAGGCACTTTCCTACTCATTTTCTCGTAAGCATCTCGATCATAAAAGACATCACGTTCTCCCTAAGCATATGGATGGAAAAAGGGCCATTTTGTAAAGTAGAACTATTTTATGATTATTATAAATTATTACATGGGTATGAAAATTCATAGCTTTCTCACTCTCCTAAGTATATGAACCGTAAAATTCCATTTTGTAAAATAAAATTATTTATAAGAATATGCAAGTTCAAGTTGAATTGTGCAAATTTAAAACAAATTTAATGTCGAGTCAAGAATAATGGTTGATTTCATCTCGTTATCACTTATTTTGAGTGTAATACTTACTACTTGTATTTATAAGAGACTTATAGTTAAATTTGTAAAATTTAAATTAAAAATTATATTATTATTAATAATTACATTGAGGTATTTATATTTTATAATTTCACTTAGATGAGAAAGTTTTTTTTTTTCAATTTCTTTTTCTAGATTGCATGAAGATGTGATGTCAATAATTATTTTATGGATGTCAATTTGTGACATTTAACTTAATGTGTAGTTTGTAAGGAGCATAAGTTAAGTGGTTATGTTAGTATAATGTTCCCTTAACATATAGCCATCATGTTGAATTATTTTATTATTATATGAGAGTAAAGACTCATTATCATGCATTTGATCAAATATAGTTTTTCCATGTGATTCACGGCACTGAGATTGATGCTCACTATGTCCACAGAATACCCCTCTTTTTTCCACCAAGGATGTAAGAGGCTATAATTTATCGGATCAAAGGTCACTATGTCCACAGAATACCCCTCTTTTTTCCACGAAGGATGTAAGAGGCTAGAATTTATCAAATCAAAGGTGGCTCAATTAAGAGCCCAACATGTCATTAGCCGGAATTGAACATGGATAAGGAGGATAATACTCCTCCACTCAAACTACTCAAACTAAACTTATTTGACATTTGATCGAGTCTATATTAAATAATGCTAAGAAATTATATAAATTTGTTTCCTAAATCATGTTTAATCATTTTATTATAAAATGATAAAATGTTTTTGCTAATAATGTAAAATTAGTATTTACATAATAAACACATATGTATATGTATATGTATATGTATATGTATATATATACATATACATATACATATACATATACATATACATATACATATATATATATATGTATGTATGTATATGTATATATATGTATATGTATGTATATATATATATATATATATGTGTGTGTGTGTGTGTGTGTGTGTATTAAATTAAACTT
>LPNX010904327.1:73152-90335 GCA_001517045.1 Pseudotsuga menziesii
TTAATTATAATTAATTAAGCTTGAATTTTGGGTTTCATTTTGTTTACAAAGTTATTTGTTTATGAAGTCAATTACAAGGCATAGGAGTGACTCATCCTCATGGTGGTTTCTTTAAATCATTCAAAAAAAATATTAATTGACCTTTATATGTGGCGAAAATATCAACAATAAACTTTGTCTTTTAACCATTGATTTCTTATGAGGAAGATGTCATGTAATGTTACATCAAAAATAAAAAAAGTAATTAAAAAAACTTTATGTACATTATCATTTTTTTTCCAGAAAAAACATAATTGTATTCAAAGAGAACACTATTACATTTTTCAAATGTTGCTAAAGTATGATCAGAATACCACAACAAAAAATATGACCTTACAAGAACATCAAGTTTCAATCCAAATTATACATTTTCCAAAAAATATTAATTAGATTTCATCCATATAAATCATCTATTTTATATATCTAGCTATTGCTATTATTTATGTCCATTGTTTTTCAAAACATAAAAAAAACTTGTTCTCCAACTTTTATATATATATATATATATATATATATATATATATAAAACTCAGTTATGTTAAGCTAAATACCTATTGTGAATGGTCAAGTCATGGAAAGGGGGATGATAGTACTGTGATGTGGTCCCTTCCAACTCCTTTGTGATATGCCATCTTCCTATCATAATTTTTTAACCTTATTTAGATAGTACATCTACTTCCATATTGTGTTCTCTATAAACATGCTTAAATGTAACAATATCCAATGAAGATTTTAGAAATTTTATCTCCTCCAAGATTTATGACAAGAATACATTTTTGCATTCCCAATATCCATTAATCTAGTTTATAATTAGTTGAGAGTCTCTAAATATTTGAATACTTTTTATATTCTTCTCCACAACTATAGACAATAGTAAGATGAGATATGATATCTCTGCAAAGTTATTTGAGCTTGGCCCCATGCTTGCTTTAAATTTCAACCTATGAACCTTTGACAAATGAAGAATTCCTTCAGCTCCACTCTAGCTTAGATTTCTCCAAGCTGCAACATCAAGAAAATCCCACAACACCTTACTATCTATTTCCTCCTCCATTATAATGTGATCAAATTTCTTTTGATTTTCCTCGGTAACATTTTAGAATAGCTCAACTTTGAACCACTAATTGAACTGGGAGAATTTTGTTATCCTCAAAAAGACGAGTTTTTCTCGCATACCATATTTTCTATAGTATTATGATTGACAATTCCTTATAGTCATTTGTCAGTGGATTTTCCCACCATTTCCTCAAACATTGTTGCATAGATATTCCCGGCCAATTACATCTAACCTTGAGATGCTCTTCAATTATTTTCAAAGAAAGAATCACATTGTTGCTTCCCGTAATAAGATGATAATTTGTCTCTTCTTCAGACTTACATAAATTGCATCTTCCTGGGCCTAATTTGGTTTTCCTCTACAACACATCCCATGTCAGAGATTTGCTAAATAGAAAAAAACCACATAATGGTTTTTTCCTTAGGTGGAGAGTGAGCCTTCCATACTACCTACCACCACCATGGTGGTTCATCTTCAAAATTGTAATCTAATATAAATTCATAGTCCACTTTTGGAGTGTATATTCCATGAGGATCGTATAACCAAACTAGATAATATTTTTCGTGCCTTAAATGTACATAGTTATTTCTTAATTGATCTATAAAAAAATCCTACCAATGGCTATATTCTTCTTTGAAACCTAGAATATCATCTTCCAACCATCCTTGTCCCATAATCGATGTAAATTGTCTAGAATGTAATTTAAAGTATACTTTCCTTTGAGTTGAGAAAGTACACAATATGTATAGTAAGAGAATAAGATAGGTTTCCCCCTATCCAGGGATCTTCATCTACACAAATACTTACCCCATCACCTATTTTCCAACCCTACCAAATCAAAGGATGATAAAGAAACTCTCCAAACAATTGATATATTGTGAGAGTTCTTGAGAAGGTTATGAATCCAATCTAATAAAGAGACTAGAGCTATATATTTTTTATAAACAACTTCTTTACATATCCCACTACTTGTAATAAATCTCTACATGTTCTTTGTTTCCAACATCTTAGAAAAAACATAAATGTTTTCAACACCCCATCCTCCTTAACATTTTGGAGCTACTAGAGCTTGGGATTTGATCCATGCCATCATTTTATGATCAAATTTCCCAGTCTAAAAAAGTTGAAAAGTTAATTTTCTTATTTTATCCAAGGTACCTTTTGGAATGCATGAAATTACCATCCACTAAATAGGACTTGCCTCTAACACAACTTTCACCAAAACAAGTCTTCCTCCTCTGGAGATCCAATAGAAACACCAATTTGAGATGCATCATTCACATTTAGCTATAAGACACTACCAAATATTTTTCTCATAGGAAGATGGTTTAATCCTAAAGCCTAAATAGTTTATCCCCTCATCCAAATGTAAAAACTTATACTGGAACAAATTCATGAAACAATCTAGATCCTCTTCATCGAGGCCTTCTCTAGATAATGAGGATTTTTGGTTATTCACCTTCATGCTAGTTGCATAAAAAAAATTCCATTATGGAACCTAACTTGACCCTATCAATCATAGAACCATCACTGAAGATAAGAATGTCATAAAAAAAATATTATGTGAAATCCAACAATTTCCTCTTGTATTTACACCTTTAAATCTTCCAACTCTCTTTGTTGTGATAATAGATATATTAAGATCTTCCACAACTAGAAGAAAAAATAGAGAAGTAAAAGGGAATCCAAGCCTTATACCTCTAGATGGTCGAAAAAAATGGAGGCCGCTCCATTTATAAAAACAAAGACATAGGTATAGGAAACATGCAACCCATTATCCAAAACCTAATTGGGATAAAAATACTCTCAAATACGTCCGACTTACCCGATTATAAGCTTTTGATAAGACTATTTTTATGACAAATGCTCACCATTTTTTGGATCTTATTGAGTGGAACAGTGAACATTGTAAGGATTGATCATTTTTTAAAGTGTCGAAACCTTGGCAAATATTGTAAGTTTTTTAAAATTTCTAATGATTTTTTATAGTTTTTGGATCATTTTGGAGATTTTTAGAGTAAAAATGTTTTACCACATGGAATTTGGGCGAATCAATTTAGAAAAAAATGTAAATTGGAAAATATATTTTAGGAAAAAAGGTCAAAAAGTTGGCCCATGGGCTAAATTTCACCTCTAAAATGTTTCTTGTAGTAGAATCCTTCTTGCGCAATTATGATAGCACCATATATCTATCTACTCGATAGTAACCCAAATTGTTCTTTTGAGATGGATTTTGATAGAAATGGTTTAATTTGCCTTGAGGTAACTTTTTTCCATTATTTTGTAGATGGTATTAAATAATGATATTGTTGTAAGAGTCTTTAATATATCTTGGTTTGTCATATTTTAGAACCAAATAAATACAGGTAGAATTAAAAACTACAGGAATCCTTCTATTTCTTCTAGCATTAGTAGGAATTCCATCTGGGCCCGATCTTTTTCCCTTTTTCAGAATTTTTATTTCCACCTCAATTTCTTTGTTGGAAACTTCCTCTATTAGAGATATATTATCTATTACTTTGGGTCCAAAAAAACTTGGAAATTTTGACTATCTCTAGAGTATTTTCGCTGTCTTCAACTTTGAATATTTTATCAAAGTAATTTACCCATGCGCTAGCAATATCATAAAAAATATTAACCTCTTCTTCTCGATCATTTTCTATTTTCCATATTGAATTTAAGTTCTTCAAATGATTAGAAAAATGGTGAAAAAATTTAGTATTTTCATCATCTTTTTCCAACCTTAAATCCCTTCTTTTTAATCTCCAATCAGCTTCTTTATAGTCGAGAATATTTCTTCCCTGTTGTTCTAATTCCATAATATTTTTCTTTTATTCCTTGGTAGAAAAACCTTAACCCTCTGATCCATTCCATTCTTCAAACCCGTCCTCAGTCTCTTTGAGTTTTTTATCCTTTTTTAGCCTCGTCTCTATTAACTAGCTCACTAAAACCTCTTTTTCCTTTTTTAATATTTTTGCAAATTGTATTGATTCCAAATTCACTGGATGATTCATCATAATAGTCCCATCAAGAGTTGAGAATTTGAACGATTTCACCTTCTTTCATCCAAATAGAAATCAATTTGAAAGGAACAAAGGGTTTGGACCCAACATTCTCCATTTTGAAAATGATTAAGAACTCATCCGAGTCACCTCCAACAACAACAAATTGTTTGAACATAGCTTGCAAATCCATCATGTCTTCACTTACCAATAATTAATCTAGATGTTTCACTATACATGTATCCGCAACTCTTAAATACTATTCCAGGTTGGTTTAATTTTCATTGGTTCTATATTTAGAAGCCCATGTTCCTCCAATTTTCTAAAAAAGATATATGATTAGTAGTCTTTCACCAATGTTGAACCCCATATTTCTGAACAACGAATAGAGAAATTTAGGTCTCCTCCTTGAACAAGAAACTTTTATTTTATAATATTCTTTGAAAGAAAGGTTTCCCAAAATTTTATTCTATCCATTTATGGACCATATATATATTTATAAACCGAATATCCCGATCCATCTCAATGGAAAACATAACCATTCCAAGATAATAACTTGTAGCCCATGGATTATAGTATTCCAAGCATTTAGTTCACCAACACATTAACATATCTTCAGAGTGACCTTTCAAATCTAAAAACCAAAAATCTCAATGTACTAGAGATTTCTTTAACTCCAACACCATATTTTCTCCTTCACACAAGGTTTCCTAGAGGGGCTATCCAACCCTCTTACATTCAAGGAACTAATAATCATTGGCTGACCTCTATTGTTGTTCTAATTGTAACTTTGGAAGAAATCCAGATGTATATTATCATTTTATGATGTTGTACCCCAATCAAAGATGTGTTTTCCTCCTTTCAGGATATCATTATTGTGTACAGACCTTGAGGTACAACCTTTGTTGTAAGTTGGGGCAATATTCCCCAGTATAATATATTGAAATGTGATTTCATTTTCTCTATAGGAGAATTCGATCCTGTTGGGGTAAGAGGTATGCCCCAATCATGTTTTAGGATAGGCACTTGAAGGGTATGAATAGGGAGGCACCCTCCCTCATTTATAAACACTCACGATCACTCAAGTTCACATGAGGAGAGAGAGAGACAAGGTTGAGAGTGAGATAGATGAATAATACTTCTTCTTATTGGTTTTTTCCATCTTGTGATATTGTCTTAGTGATGGAACTATTCTAAGAAAGTTTGCGGGGTTTTCTCCTTTATGGTTTCCCGATGAAAATATTTATGTCTTGTGTATCTCTTCTATCTTGTGTATATTGTTGTACTTTTTAATATTTCAAATAAATATCCTAATCAAGTTAATTATACTAGAAAAACTAACATGGTATCAGATCCTATTTGAAAGAAGGCATTGTGCAGCAACATAAATTAGGGTTTCCTAGTTCAAGGTCTTCTCTCCATAAATTATCAATAAAAGAGGGATAGGTTAACTCACCCTAGAGGGGCACATCTTTTGGTGGAAGCAATTTCAAATTTGGAGAAGATTCATTTTTTTACTACAGGACACTACGGGAAAAAACTAGGGAATCAAGTTTCAAAGGCTTCCCACCTTAGTCTTCAGAAAATTACCTAGCTAAGCAAATCGCCTCAAGGAGGCGCATTTTTCTGTCCAAACAAAATTTCCAAATTCAAAGTTTGGAAAATTAGGGTTCTTATGACAAACCCTAGGTCATCCAGCTCTAGAACCAGGTCAAACACCTCAGATTAGTAAGATCTAAATATTTTGTGTTTCCATTTGAGGTTCTAATTTGAATATGACTCATCATACTCAACTTGAGCATAGACTTTGAGGAGCTGATAAATTCCAAGCATGGAAGTACCGAATCTCCCTGATCCTTGAAGAGAATTATTTGGATTAGTACATCAATAAATAAGTTCCATATCCAAAGGAAGATGAGGTTAAGGCTACTTAT
Organism: Pseudotsuga menziesii; assembly: GCA_001517045.1. Classification (NCBI taxonomy): domain Eukaryota; kingdom Viridiplantae; phylum Streptophyta; class Pinopsida; order Pinales; family Pinaceae; genus Pseudotsuga; species Pseudotsuga menziesii. The sequence continues at coordinate 79,185 of LPNX010904327.1, forward strand.
AAGAATAACTTGGTTAAGGACAATAAAATCATTGCATATTCTATTAAGGATCATCTCATCCCCCATGTGTCATCCTTCAAGACACCGAATGAATTATTTGATGCTTTGACAAAGATGTTCAAAGGAAAGAACATCAATCAGAGGATGACATTGAGGAACCAGTTGAACAATGTGAAGATACATAATTTAGAGAATATACATTGCTACTTCACAAGGGTTTCTCAAATCAAGGAACAACTTGAAGCAGTTGAAGAGAATGTAGAATAAGGAGATATTGTGATGACTACCTTGAATGGTATCCCAAGATAATGGGATTCATTCATTCAAGGGATCTGTGCAAGAAGGAAGCTAATATATTTCAACCGAATCTGAGAAGAATGTACACAAGAAGAATCTTGGCTCATAACAAGAGAAGAGAAGATGGGAGAAACTGACAATCAAGCTCTCACAACTCACACCAGAAAGAACTACAAGAAGGATGAGAACCACCATCACAAAAACACGGGGGATTCACTTGTTCACCAATATCCTATCACATTAGTTCATATTGTGGGTTTTAAAATTATTAAAAATTTAACCAATATATTGCAGGTATTGGGGGATGAGGAGTTTAAGGTGGGGGTGGGTAGGGTGGTTTATAAGGATTGAGGTATAAAAAGGGGTGGGGAGGGGGTTTCAACAAAAAGAGTTTGGGTCAATATCTCTGGAAATTAAGGGTATTCTTTAATATCCCACGATCGCACGTGCTATGTGATATGTTCACTAAGTGAAGTCTCCGTGCACAATAAGAAGAAGGACAAGAAACAAAATAAGTTCATAAAATATCCTTCCAACATTCAATGCTACACTTGTGATGAAAAGGGACACTTTTCAATAGACTGTCCCAAGAACAAGGACTCCTTCAACAAGAAAAAAAGACATCACGCTCACAACGTTGATTCTTATGAAGAGTATGTGCTAGTCTCAGCACTCACAGGAACTATCTCACATGGAAGCAATGATTGGCTTGTGGATAGTGGGGCATCTAAAGATATGACAAGATACAAAGAATTATTCATCAATATGTCTGAGCATGAGTCACCTCATAAGGTGGTGACTTGGGGATGATTATCAATACCCCATAAAAGGAAGTGGAGAAGCTTCATACAAGCTAGACTCAAAAAAATTATTTAAATATGAAGGATGTGCTATATGTTCCAGGATTGAAATTATAATCATATTCACAATAATAATAATTATAATAATTTTTCTTGGGTGTTATTGACTTGAGTTACAACTGAGGGCTTACCTCATGACATTAACATGACCTTTTACATCAGTAACATCTCCCGATGGAGGAATAATAATAATCTAAAGTACAAGTAGAAATTCTTCAAAGTTACATTATTTCAACACTCCCCCTTAACAATAAGGGTATTCTACTAACAAAAAAAATAATTGGTGTGGCTCGACACAACATCATCAGAACGAGAGAGAGAGAGAGGATGAATCATCAACATAATCTTTTGGAACATCATCTGGTACATCTATAAATCATCGAAATTTTTGAACAATATCATCATCTTCAACAAGAATCTGGACTATCAACATCTTCAGCATAGAGTTGAAGTAACATTGTCATCATTTTTAGTACAAATCTTAAGTAATATCATCAACATATTCAGTACAGAGCTGAAGTAACATCATCAACATCTTCAGTACATAGCTGAAGTAACATCATCAACATCTTCAGTACAGAGCTGAAGTAACATCATCAACATCTTCAGTACAGAGCTGAAGTAACATCATTTGCAACATGGTACTAGGGCATCATCATATGCAACATGGAAATGGAACATCATTAGCAGCATAGAGCTGGAGCATCATCATCTGCAATATGGAACTCGAGCATCATCTGCAGCATGGAGTTGGAGCATCATAATCATATGTTGGAACATTATCATATGCATGATGGAACTAGAACATCATCAGTGGCATGGAGCTTGAGGATCATCATCTGCATTATGGAATTGGAGCATCATCTGCAGCATGAAGCTGGAGCATCATCATCTGCATAACAATTGATACATTACTAGCATCGACAACATGAGGTTGTCTCATCATCATAAAGTTGGAATAAAAAAAACAACATGTGACATCATCATCAACAATTTGAGGCTAGATCATCATCATTTATGGTAGGTATAATAAAAACCAACTTTATCCTTCCTTTCAGAATTATGGGATCATGGAAAACACATCTGTGGTACTCAGACAATCCTTCCTTTCGAAATTACGAGATTAAGTCTTTACGGAGCTACCAATAATAATCACAATTAACACATACATACATAAGATGATCCTTCCTTTCAGAATTATGGGATCAAGTCCATCACTGACATCCTGGACAATCCTTCCTTTCAAAATTACAGGATCAAGTCCACTTACTAATATTATGGACGATCCTTCCTTTTGGAATTATAAGATCAAATACACTACTAACATCTTGGACGATCCTTCCTTTCAGAATTACAAGATCAAGTCCTCTAATAACATTTTGGACAATCCCTCCTTTCAAAATTACGGGATCAAGTCCACTACTAACATTCTAGATGATCCCCCCTTTCAGAATTCTGAGATCAATTCCACTACTAACATCATGGACAATCCTTCCTTTTTGAATTATGAGATCAAGTCCTCTACTAATAACAAAAACCAACTTTATCCTTCCTTTCAGAATTATGGGATCATGGAAAACACATGTGTAGTACTCAGAGATTCATTCCTTTTAATTACGTGATTAATTCTTTGCGGAGCTACCAATTATAATCACAGTTAGCACATACATACACAGGACAATCCTTCCTTTCGGAATTATGGGATCAACTCCATCATTGACATACTAGACGATCCTTCCTTTCATAATTACAGGATCAAGTCCACTTACTAATATTATGGACAATCCTTCCTTTTGGAATTACAAGATCAAGTCCACTACTAACATCTTGGACAATCCTTCCTTTCGGAATTACGAGATCAAGTCCTCTACTAACATTTTGGACAATCCTTCTTTTCAAAATTACTGGATCAAGTCCACTATTAACATTTTGGATGATCCCCCTTTTAGAATTACGAGATCAAGCCCACTACTGACATCATGGACAATCCTTCCTTTTTGAATTACGAGATCAATCCCTCTACTAACATTCTAGATGATCCTTCCTTTCGGAATACAGGATCAAGTCCACTACTAACATTCTGGACGATTCTTCCTTTCAGAATTACAGGATCAATTCCACTACTAACATCCAGGACGATCCTTCCTTTCAGAATTACGGGATCAAGTCCTCTACTAACATTCTGGAAGTTCCTTCCTTTCAGAATTACGGGATCAAGTCCACTACTAGCATTCTAAACGATCCTTCCTTTTGAAATTATGGGATGAAGTCCACTACTATCATTCTAGACAATCCTTCCTTTTGGAATTACGGGATCAATTCCATTACTTTATCAGTATTTAACACGATCCTTCCTTTTGTAATTATGGGATCAAGTCTAAGTATGATTATTCATTCCACATCAACATTTAAGACAATCCTTCCTTTTAGAATTATGGGATCAAGTCTAAGTATGGTTTTTCCTTCCACATCAACATCTTGTATGGTCCTTCATTTCAAAATTAAGGGATCCATTCCAACAAGATAAACATTTAAGACAATCCTTCCTTTCAGAATTACATGATCAAGTCTAAGGATGATCAATCCCAACATCATCATCTTGGACGATCCTTCCTTTCGGAACCACGGGATCCAATCCAAAAAGATCAACATTTAAGGCGATCCTTCCTTTCGAAATTATGGGTTCAAGTCTAAGGATGATCAATCCCAATTGAGCTACCCATTGTGATCCAGATTCCATATCATCAATCATTACTCCCCTTTTCTAGGGAAGTCCTTACATACAACACCGATCTTGTCTCGGAAGTGTTCAAACTTCACACGAGATATAGGCTTAGTCAGAACATCTGGAACGTTCTCATGTGTGCTCACATATTGGAGCTTTATAGCTCCCTTATGCACCATGTCACGAATGTAGAAGTACCATATTTTTATGTGCTTCGTCTTATCATGGAACATGGGGTTCTCTGTCATCTTAATGCCACTTTGGTTATCACATAGAATCACGGTAGCATCCATCTCCAGATTGAGTAGATCTGATAACAAATTTTGAAGCCATATGGATTCACAACTGGAAGAACAAGCTACAACATATTCTGCCTCTGCAGTTGTTATAGTTGATTTTACCACACCAGGTAGATCACACATTTATGGCCTTCCTTGTCCCTCTGCAGACTCCTTAGACCCCATGGACTTATATTATACTTTGATGTTCCAAGATCATCCCTAAAACACACCTGTTTATTCTTGTACATGACTTTTAAATCTATACTCGCGTGTACACACGAGTTTTGACCTCAAACTCGCGTACATCGAGATGTGTGCATAAGTCCAAATACTTTTGGAGTTTTCCTCATCTGAGTCCAAATAAATTGAGTCTTGGCATTCCATATGCCTTGAGAATGCTCGAATTCGACCCTCCATTACCTCTTTGGAGTGTTATATAAGGAACCCCTTGGATACATTAAAGGAGGAGAAATTGAAGAGCAAGGAAACTATAGTCCATTGTTGCCTTAAGCTTTTTTTATACTCGAGTCTGCATCCCTTTGTCCCTTGGATCACATAGTGTTCTTCCCAAGCTTGCCTTTGATTTATGAGATTACTATAGAGAGATGGAGGATTGAAGTGGCGGAGGCCCACGTGGAGGACTCGGTTTCTCAAGTTCGCAGAAGTGCCGACAGAGTTTGTCACTATTGTATCTATGATTTATTAATAGAAATATTTTTTCTTGTCCAATTCATGTGTATTTTGAATATGAATATTGAATCCATGGATGTATTTAATTTCTTATACATTGTTGATTATATATGTTAGGATATATCTATTACATTTATATATATCATGCTTTGTTTGTTTGTTGTTGTTGAGAGCAAGTTACAATTGCAATTGTATTGGAAAATATCAACAAGGACCTACTTCAACCGTCCATAATAAGGTACGATTCGATGTCCCCTAGCATTAGATTTGCTTACTGTTCTTGCATATTGGGAAAGATTTATTTTTGGTGTCATACTGTCTGTTGTGGTACCCCCAAGCCATAGGAAGTTTCTCTTTGTAACAGAATTGGCGACTCAGTTGGGGAAGTTCCTTGTTTTTCTTTGGGGTTGGGGGAACAATGTGCTTGACTTTCTCTCTGTTTCTCCTCGTTTCTATGTCACATTTAGTATTATGTTCATCCATTGACACTCCCATAGAGTGGTTTGACCCTTGGTCTGCTTTTTACGACTTTCTTCTCTGTATACGCAGGTTTTTGGGAAAAAGTTGTACATACACAGGTTTTTGGCCAAAAGTTGTGTATACATGCAGGTAAGTTTGGCTAAAAGTCACGTATACATGCAGGTTTTTGGATAAAAGTTGTGTACATCCTCCCTTTTGGTTGCGTTTGATGTTGTGGGAAGTTGTTGGGTGGGTTGTGAGTGTGGTTGGGTCTTCCTGGGTTCTGATGTTGTCTATTGGCTGCTTCTTTCATGACTAGAGAACCCTTTTTCTTTTATTTTTCTTTGAAGTTAGTTCTAGTCATTGATCTCCTTTTTTGTTTTTCCATTGGTGCATTAGTAATTTTGTCTCAGTGTCTTGCTTGTCTTGTGTTTTCTACTTGCTATAGAGACCGGGGATTTAAATGAGTTTTATTGCATTTTCATTCTTTCATATTGAAAATACAAAATAGTTGCATTCTTACTTCCATCTCACATATGGATTTGAGGAGATACTTCCATTGGATTGCTTCGATGAGAGTTGTGTTTAGGTTTTCATTTAGGAATGATTGCATTCTCATTTGAAGGAAAAAACTTGCATCTCATGTAGTGGCATACCCTGTTTTTCATTCTACAAAGATTGCACTTGTCATTGTTTGTTAGATGTGCACATTTATTTCACTGCTAAGTCTCAATATCATTAGTTGCACAACCATTTACCTTTTATTAATTACAACCATTAAAATCAATGCTTAATTAAAATGAACTACACATTTTATTTTTATAGGGTTCACCAACAAGATTAGGATTTAAAGTCTTGGAATAGTTCATTGTGAGTCAATTCTCCAAGACTACTAAACACAAACAATTAGGTGTCTGTCCAGGAGAGAGTGAGAAATCCTTGGTATAATTAGTGTTTCTTAGGAGGCTCCTCTTACATAGGAGTTAAGCATGAGGCAACATGCACAATTGTGATTAGGATAGCCCTTGGTCACTTTCATGAGCGTCGGATATATTTTCAGGATCGTATTCATATCTGGGGGCTCTTTCGAGAGTTTCGGGCTTTTCTACCCTTCCCATATGGTTGATCCCGCCTGGGAATGTCCGCCTGAGTATTGGTTATATTGTGGTGACCTTAGTTTCCTTACCTAGGTATCATAGGGGGTACTTGCAGAGGTTATTCTGTGAGTGTTCTAGCCAGGTAGGGGTTGGACAACATAGTCTCTTTATGTGTTGAAACTGAGGGCCACTATAATTGGTTACATACTTCCACTTGTAGTGTATGGGAGTTTTGTGCCTTTCCTAGGTGAGACATACCTACTGCATTCAAGAGCTCACATATCCTCCCCTTGGTTTGCTTGCATTTTGGTTGTATATTTTCTTAGGAGTGTTCCCTTTATGCGCTAGTTGGATTTTGGGATCACGGTTACTTAAGTATATTTATGTTCTCTTGATTTCAGGTCCTTTTATGTTCGACATGCCTGATATCACTACCAGTATCCCATCACCTACTCCAGGTCCTAATGCGGACCCTGGTTTTGGACTGGGGGAAACCACAGCCCCTTACCTTGCTCATAGATTCAGGAGTGGTCATGTTCCATCCTCTACTCCATTTGCAAATGATTTTCACTCCCTTCATCCAGTCTCAAGACTAGTGTTCACCCTCATGGGGGTTGTAGTGTATACGTGAACATTGGGTCTACACCTTACATTCCTTCTTATGTCCCATCGTTTACCGCACTGTTTATTTTGAATGGAGTTGTCATGATCATTCCTCCCTATACCATATAGTTTGGACTCTTTACTGACTATTTATAGTTGTTTTGGACTAATATTGTCGTCATGTAGGGTGTGTGTAGGGTCCATTTTTTGTACACTCTCTCCTGGGATTTGACCCATTCGTTCCCATGACAGGTATAATGTTGAACTGGCATATAGGTTAGGACTCCATATCCGCTTGAATTATGAAATTCCTTTTGACCATGTCATCTTAACCTTAGGTTTGAACCCATTGCATGATATCACGGAACCTTCATGATGCTATTAGAAGTGGTATTATGTGAATGGTAGAGCTTTCCTATACATGGGTTCCCTAGTTAGATGCTATTTTGAATTTGGTTCCCATGCTGAGATACCTCCTTTAGGTTGTGGGAGTCCCTTTTCAGTCCCGCCATGTCCTTGAGCAAGAGCTTCACACTCCTCTTAAACTTTATGTTGCCTGTTCCCCAAAGGAACTCCCTTGTGTATATCAAGTTGTAATTACATTTCATGAGTTTTTATTTCCTTCTTGAGCTTTACGTTGGCTCCCTGACTTCGACCTATCAGCCTTATAGATTGAGCTTGTCTCATGTCTAGCCAAGCAAAGCCTTTCTATATATCCTTTGAAGCTTGATCACCCATTTACCAAGAGGATACCTTCCCTCGAGTGTCGTTATCCTGCACATGTTTCCTTGCATTGAGAATATGTATGTTCCACTAGTTGGAACTAGCTTGCATGTCCCTGAAATTCATCTTCTCCTATCTATGTACTATAAAGCATCTTTATTATTTTTCAAGCTTTCCAAAATATCTGAAAAAGTCCAAAAAAATAAAAAAAACATAAAAAGTCGGGCGGGAAAAGATGTTTTCTTTGGCAGCAGTCAAGTCGTGTCACCTTCGAACAGAGCACTGTATATCACATCCGTTGGTTGGGTTATTAGTTTGACTATATGATCTATACTCATTACTCTGATTTTATCTCCACCAATTGGTTACGCTTCCAGTCCCCATGGAGCCTCTGTTTATTCCTCCTATGTCACATAGATGTCCCAGTTTGCATATCGATTCCATGCTTCCTACCTTCATTTACCACTTGCCTTATGCTCTTGTTCGAAGGAAGTTGAAGCCTAAGTTGGCCATTCCTCAGTTATCTTGACTTTGCATCAGGGAAAATTTTAAGAACCCCCCATCAATTTATATATATAATAAATGGTTGAATCCCCATGATACATGAGAATGTGTGAAGGCTATTTTATCAATAATATAATATGTATATATAATGTTTTGGCGAATCTTTCATGGAATTATAAAACCTTGTAAAATATGGGTGAATATTTCATGGAGTTATAAAATCTTGTAAAATATTGGCAAATCTTTTACAAAATTATAAAATCTTGTGAAATAATGACAAATTTTTCACAAAATTATAAAACTTTGTATAATATTTAGCGAATCTTTCACAGAATTAAAAATATTGTAAATATTGTGGTCTTCCATCTTCATTCACATATCAAATATGGGTCTGAGGATGAGATTACAGTGCTTAGTGGAGGAGGGAGCAGTTGGTTGAGGCTATACATTCTTCTCTTCACTATTCCTCTTGTCAAGGACACATTGCTTTTATGATCACATGAAGGTGAGGACACACAAAGTAGAAGAATAATACCAATGGCAAGGCAGTTTGTGTGTAAAACTTAAAAAGGGCATGTTCAAAAATTAAAGTGGCAATCACAATCATTAATGAAGGAAGGGCTTCCCTTACAGTCAATCCTGTGGAATTCAAGGTTATATATACTACTGTGATTTGCATTGAAAGGGCATTCTCCGTTGAATCCAAATATTCCAGTTGGGCATCATCATCTATAGGAGGGGATTCTTATTTGTTGGTCCATTCATTCCTGAACATTCACTCTCATTTTCTGAATCTTAACGTGACCAAAGGCTGTTGATTTTAGCATAGAATTCTGAATTTTCATTGTCCACAACGTGAAGACATATACAATCACCACATCTTGTAGAAGAGATATAAAGGGAGGACGTCAATCCCACTAGCTTCCATCAATCTACCCATAACACCATCAAATTGGGCGCTAGGAAGAGTTGTTACAGACATATAAATCTTAGAATTTAGTGCTGTCACCTACAGTGAGTTGAAACTTATGATAAACAGTGGATTTGGGGCCTAAATCTATTTCATATTGGAGTTTTATGGTGGATCTATCAGTCCAATACACTGCTACTACTTGCATGCAACCTCAAAGCTAGCAATCACATCACTTCCAAGCTTAGGAAGAGGATTTCTTCTGCCATTAAAGTCTTGTTTGTACTACTGATCACAATTTGAGGATAGTACCAACATTTCTGGGAAATCATATCCACTGGCATACCTCCTGAGCATTCTCCTTGGCCTCTTCATTCAACAACAAGATTCCATATGTAATTTGGGCAAGGTACCATGTCTCAAACCTGCTAGAAAACTTCCAGGCATGTACTGATTACAACATTATTCTATATATATTAGTTTTATGTTTATTGCTGGTGTGGACAATTTCATCTTGTCTTTCTCTTGTTCCATGCACTAATTCCTTTTCTATAAATATATGAGCCTCGTGGTATAAAGGTTAGAGTAAATAAGCAAACACACAAGCAAATAAGACACCCGTATTACACCAACAGTCCAGAATCTGGCCGCAAATATAAACAGTGAACAAATTAGTGAATTTAAGAAGTGTTTGGAAAAAAAATACATAACTAAGTTACGAGGAAGTGGGACAAATTTAGCTTAGTTTGGGTTGGGGATCTTACACTTTTGAACTTAAATTTTAATAGAATGTGTAAATGAATGGAAAAATTGTTGCAAATGAAGTTAACAAGGTTTTTTCTTTCTCCTCTACTATAAAAAATAACCTGCCACCAGCTAGTTGAAAATAAAAATCAATGTGCTTCACACTCCATGACAAAAATGTTATGTCACATCTATATCTAGACTATACACTTTCCTTTATTTGTCACGTCCCGGTCTTGACCCCGTTACATTAGATGTATATGATGTATATATTGTAATGATCATGGTGTGGAGCTAAAGGCCAAGGCCCCACCATTGATTGGTTATGCTATGTTTTGGGATTTAAATCGTCACCGATTGAATATCGGGGCGTGCGGCACATATTAAGTTTCAGCATCATGTAAATATGCATCTATAATTAATTAAAATGAACACAACCAGCTACGGCCGCGGCAACTAAATCGAATGGGGCATGATCTTCCAAGGGTAAGGATGTGGGGAAATTGTCCAACTTTAGCCAATAAGGGAAAATACCCATGTGACTTCTTCTTGTTTTTACCCAACCACTTTCATTGAAGAAAGACTACTGGTGGTTGAGGCAGTTATTGCATGAAAGGGGAAGAGTATGGGCAACCAAAATTCGAATTGGGCAGAGACCCATTTTTGAAAAACGTGTTCTGACTTCCTTGGCAAGAAAAATGCCCAAAAACGTACGCCATTCTGCTAGGCATTCACGTTTTCCAGTTTTCCTCACGTTTTGGGAGCAGCTGGAGTTTCCTGTGTGTTTTTCCTTCCACGTTTTTGGTTGTGGCTTCATTTTTTCCCATGGATGGGAAGTCGTTTTTGTAAGTGCTGGGGATTGGGCTATCTTTCTCATGTTTTTGGAGCTGCTAGTGCATTTTTCCATTCACGTTTTTGTGATTTCATGTGTTTTTTTTTACCATGGCTGTGAAGAGCCATTCACGTTTTTGGCTGCCCCACTGACTGCTGATCTCACACACAGACTATTTGGGACGTTTTCCCCCTGCTGTGAGTTGTGTTCAATGATAAGCTTCAGGACTGTGTGTGTTTCCTCATGTGTGAGTCGTTTTTGCTGTTATGTGTGGGGCTGTGTAATTCGTTTTTCCCTGTTTAAGCTGTGAGAGCTGAATTTAATTGCCGGAGTGCAATTGTTGGTCTTCGGACTGTATTGGGAGCAAGGGTGTTGGCTTAGTTGCTTGATAAACCTGGTGCTAGAAACCACATAGGCAGAGCTAGA
>LPNX010904327.1:90715-122387 GCA_001517045.1 Pseudotsuga menziesii
GTATATCTACTGTTAATTAAATTGGAATGAACATGTTAAACGAATGCTTGTTTGAATGCTGTTGTTTCCGCTGTGCAAGGATAATTAATTATAGCTGTGCATAATATACAATTGCATCTGTGCAAGATGAATTAATTAAGCTGTGTATGGTGAACAATTAAATTAGGCATGTTATACTGCAAAGCATTCTCTCTTTCAGCATTTTGTTTTATGAAATTTTTAGCCTATACATGTTCATGGGCGGTTAACCCGGTCGAATTAAGCTCTTAGTCGCGTCCTCTTTGCCGGTCGGAGGCATGTGGACGTGACATTATTTCTTAATGGAAGCCTCTGACAACAACCAATTCTCATATGTATGGGGGCTGAAGGGATGACACAGTTGATGACAAGGATGGCCTCTTATACAATGGGGTTGCCACATTTATGATTAGCATCAGTTATCCCCAAGCCACTGAAGCCACGTTTTGTGATATGCTTGATTAGTTTTAGGTAATTTTTGAACTATCTACTAATGAATAGGATAATGACAAATCATTACTCCACAACTCATGCAGAAAAGTATACATCATCTTGAAAGTATCATTTTAAATATAATATAGTTTTGTTTAAGCATAGTTGCATAGGAACTACTCTCTGGGTTTGGAGAACTCGTATCTAGCATTATTTGTACTTAAAAACTTGGGCACTAGAACAAAATGTTCTATATTAGATCATAGAAATGTTGAACACTTGGGGAACATCTTAGGAGATCTAAGGTGAGGTTTAGGTTTCTCCCAAGGGAATTCCCACCCTGTTCCTTGGATTCAAGAACCCCATATGATGCCAATAGATTAGGAAATCTTGTGCATTCACAACTACGTGGGACATCAAAAATGCCAACTATGACTTTTTATTTCAATTGTTCATAATATCTTAACCTATCATTAACTGCAAAATTGGGTGAAGCAACCATACAGGACATTCATACCCACATTCTGTACATCCCTCTATACATTGCACTGGGCATTTCTATATCTGAAGTGACAACTTTAGGATCCTTGATTGGTTCTTCTATTCGATTTTTTAAAGGACATGTTACTAAATAAAATGGAAGAAAGGGTTTAGGATATCCATTTCCTATTCCATCTAGAACATAACTGAGTCTAGAAGTATCCATTTAACATTCTGATTTTTGCTTTTCCTTGTCAACAGTTGTGTCTGGATGCATAATTTCAAGAATATGTACATCTGAAGTGTTTTTAGGATCCTTTTCAAAATAAAATAAATTATTATGGTTCACGTCCATAAAGTGAAAAAAATGACCTACCATTAGGGAAGAATTTTTAAAAAATCGCAATTATAGTGTTAAATCAACAACCTAAATCTTAACAAGTGTGAGTAGAAATGAGAGACCACATATTTTAGAATTATTAAATGATAATGTATTGTAGACTGCTAATTAAACCTTGAGCATGTTATTTCCAAGGAAAACCATCTCTACTTGCCTCGAAAAAGAAAAACTTGGCATACCAAACCCCATCTATGTGGAAGGCAATACTCTTCATCCAAAATTCCTGTTGAAATGGTTTTATATCAAACTCTATGGAAAAAATGTGTAAGGGATCTGCTAACAATGTATTAGCTTGCAAAGGACAGACTCATAATTTTTATTAAGGTCTTACTTTGTCTACTAAAATATATATTCTACAGAAACTAAAATATAGATGTGTGTATGGGTTCAAGTTTGGGAAAGTCTGCCTATTTGTGGATGAGTGGATAGATGCAACTTGCAAGATCTTTGTATGAATCAACCAAAGAAGGCTCTCTATGGTTGGTACAACCTTCCTTGGGTTTAAGGGGCATGCTTATCACATTTGATAAGCATGATCCCGTTTTTCCTCTACCAAATTTCCTCCACCAAACCCTAGAGATAATATATGACTGGGTTTTCACTCCTCGCCTCCAAATTCAAAGTAAAAATTTTTCCATGCGGCTATTCATTTCCAATATTTATATCATTTTGCCGCCAAATTGTTCTAATTTTTGTGAGCATGCATCAAAACAATTGATTATTCTTTAGGTCAAATTTCACTTCTCATATCTAACTTTTAACCAAGAATTTGTTGTAGTTCCAACTATGAAGTCATTTCAAGAGATATAGTTCACTTTTTATTTATTTGAAGTTGTAAACATACAAAAACCATCACAATTCTTCTCAAATTCAAAATACATTTTGGAACCTATAATAAAATTTACTGTAATAGTAGATCCAGTGAGGGTGTCATTTTATGATCTCCCCTGGGCTACACCATATAAATTTTTATGATATTTTGGATACTTGGTTTCTGATTTTATATGCAGTGTTTATAAAATTGTTCATTTATAAGTGTTTATCTCTACAAATTTTGTTTCTAAGGATAAATGACCGCCACAAACCAGTCCAAAAATCATCCAAACAGTCATGTCCTGTTAGGAGGAGATAACCACAATCATGCCCGCCCCAAGGGGCATACAAAATAGTCACAACTTAGAAAGATGATATCACAGCCCAGCCTTAAAGGCTCCCAACAGCCACGTTTCAACAAAGTGGATAAACCCACAGCCACGGTCCAACAGGAAGGTAAGATGACCCAACAAAAGATTAAAATATTAAAAGATCAAAAAGTCAAAAAGACCTCAAAAGGTAAAAAAAGCAAAAATATTAAAAGTGCCTGAGGGAAATTTCCTTAAATTATGGATTTGTCTCTCAATGATGGACTATAAATAAAGAAGCATTCTCATTTGAGCTAGACACAATACACATCTTCATAGTTGATCCAAGGAGACTGTATTTAGGGTTTAATGTTGTTGTCTCCCTCCCTCATCACCATCACAATTTTGGTTCATAATTAAAGGCAGCCACAGGGGTATTGGAAGTTAGAGAATGCCTTTACTTCATGACAGCACTACTAGGCCTCTCTCCATTCATCTTTTCCCTAGATAGGGCATTCTTTTATTAATTGAGCCCTGCTAGGGCCTTTTCTCAGCAGTCGAACCCTGTCTAGGGCCTTCTCCACTCAACCAAGCTATGATTAGAGACAGTTCCAAGCACCCAAGCCTTATTTCAGCATAGTCAATAGTCAGCGGCAGTCAACATCAACCTCAGTATTGGTCAATACATCCTATTTTTAGTTGATTGGGATTTGGGTCAGTTTGATTGGTGGCAGCAGTCTTGTTCAGGACAAGCATTCTTCAACAGGCCTCTTTTGGTATGTGTGCTCTAGGGGAAAATTCAAATTGATGTTAAAGTCTGCTTCTTATCTACTCATGTACAAACTCAATCATCTTATTTAGAGGAAGATTAATCATTCTTTGGGGTTTAATTCCTTAGGATTCTCCATGAAAAAATTAATTGTGTTCCTGTGTATAATTTGGTGGATGATTGTTTATTATTGTTACATAACTCAGAAATTCAATATTAGAAGTCTGCAAATTTTAAGAAGACGGTTACTACTTTTAAAATCATATCCATGTTATAAATTTAACATTTTCCTCGTTGTGGAGGGTGCAATTGTTCCATAAGTCATGGTGCCAATAGAGAAGAAGTTCAACATCCTATTACTGGTGCCTGGTCTTGTTCTAACAAGTAATTACCATACCACAAGAGCATTGGATTACACCTTATTTCTAGAAGTTGAGGTGATGATTGGTTGGGAAATTTATTCGACACAAAAATCAAAGTTGAAGCACACATAATGAAAGGTAGTGGGAGATTCTATAGGCAACAAGATCACCGATGTGGCTCAAGATTTTAAGCATTTAAACTCCCTTCCAATTGACTCTGCAAATGCTAGTATTCCCACCTCACATCCATTAGCAACTATGGGCATCCTAAAGCCCCATCTCATATTCAAAGAGAATTTCTTGAGCTCATTAGTGACCTCAATAGAGGATTCACTCTAAGTGAAAATATCTACAAACTTATTTCTTCTTTTCTTGTTTAAGTACTCACACTTCAACATACAAACCTACATTCCACTATCTCACACGCCCCACTACTAGCCCCCCATCAAAGCAAGACTTATTAACAATTATATCAAACACTAATCTAATTTAAATACTTCAGTCCTTTTCTACAGTAACCAACTTGGTACAAAATCACTATGCCCATACAACACATAAATGACACAACCAACATATTTAACATAGATATAAAGGAGAAGAAGATTGAGAGACATGAGATTCTCACAATGAGAGTTTCAAAAATGTCTATAATTCAATTCCAAGGAAAATCTTTAATTTCCTAGGAATTTTATTTGGATTCATGATATTGCTTGTAAACGTTTGGCAATGTATCATTGGTAGAGTAGAAAAAAAATATGATACTTGGTTAATGTCCATGGCTACTAAATTTCAAATTATACAAAATATTTAGTATATACACATGTTTATTACTCGTGAGAGCTTCAATCTCACAATCTCACAATGCCTATGACAAATTTAAGCAATTTATTTCAGACTTCTTGTAGTCCAGTGTAGTAGGTAAAAATAATTTCATCCAATAAAATCAAGCACCTATTACACCTCTAAATAGATGGGAGACATGGTGATTATAGACATTAGAAATGATGAAAATTACAAGTGGACACCCATGCAAAATGGAGGGTAACATTGTGCAATAGCACAAATCTGAGAACAGATCTGAAAAGTTGGGAGTATTCTATATTCAAAAAGAGATAGGAATGGTTCCCTGTGCTATATTTTGGGATTCCATGTTTTCTGTGTTGGACACCTATGTTGGTATGTCCCAATGTCTTGTGTCTTAGCTTTGGACTCTTTCTCGCTGCCAGATCCCTGGATTCCGAGGAATTTACAAAGCTATGCTTGTCACTCAAGTAACTTACCTTTCTAGAGGCAATCCCAAGTCTGATTCTAGTCTCTTGAACTTCATTTTCCTGTGGAAAACACCCATAGAGAATCTTCTTGAGTAGGTCCCTCTGCCTCCTCTTCTTCCTTTGCACATTCTTTACCAGCTTCTCTGGTTTGATTGACAATGACTCATTGATTACAAATGCAGATACATAAACTTCAAGCCTCTCATTCTTGGGTTTTTTGGCCATTGATAATCACCAACTAATGGACTCACTATTTTACAAATCTTTCCAGGATTAACTTTTCGTATGTCTACCCTGAGATGAGTTTTCTTCACTTCAATACCAGATAGTTTCTATTGCATACTTAAATCTACAGTAAAGTTTAAAAACATGCTACAATGTATTATTGGATTTGATTATATATATGGTTGTGTTTAAATCTAGAGTTAATTTCATTTATTTGTATGTTGAAGATAATTTTTTTGGTTAAGTTCATAGTTCAATGAAATCCCTAGTCAGGTATTCTAATTTAGTAATTTTACTTACTGGCACAGAAATGGAATTGGATAAGATAAGTAGTCAGCTTGCAGTGAGAGCTTGACATGGATTTCTCTCCTTAAGTCTATTAGCATAACATGAAATAAAATAATAGAAGAAATCCTGACCAGTAAGTGGTAAGTGCTGGTTAAAATGTGCAAGGCTTGTCCTTCTTGGTTTGCAGCCCATCAGGTATCATAATGATGGAGTTTTTGATATTTTTTGAATACCATGGCATGAGTATGATATATATATATATATATATATATATATATATATATATGCGCTCTCTTCTATTTCTCTGGGATACTTTATGTAGGCATGAACATCCTGTGTTATTCTAGTACTTAAAAGACACAATCAAGAACACTGTTGTGTTTCTGAATGAAGGAAAGTTGGTTGCTAGTAAAAAAAAATGGAGTTTCATTGATGCATTTTGATGGTTGAGAGAAACTTTTGCAGACCCTTGTTATATGGCTTGAGAAGTTTTGAAAACTAGCAGGAAGAAGGCATGTGGATTGGCATTTTGATGAAATAACAGACCTCAAGTGCCCATAACAGACAGTTGACATGCTCCAGGATATGGAATTTCATGTTTTGATAGAGGGAAACAATGAGGCACATCAGCCACACAGAGGTCAACGGTGCACGTAATCAGACCCTTCCTACATTTCTTTCTATGTGATTTCAAGTCTACCATTGTGGGACAGAGTGCTGATAAGTTTATTGTTGTTGAATTCTCTCTATAGAATGCAGTAAAGGGAGTTTAGTCTGCAATTTGTAATATGTAGATTAAGAAGGGTTTTTTTTGTCATTCCATTCTTTATTTTTTGATTATTTTTATTGATGACACGGGTCAAAACAATTGATTTGATCCTCACTCAAGAAGGGAGCTGAAACATTGGTCCAGTCAAAGTTATATTCTTTGCTTTTAAGAGATAATGTAAAATGGTCAAAATTAGACATAACATATGGTGTCTTTGTATTTGTGGAAGGTCTTTCCACCAAGCAATGCTTAAACACAAGTGGATATTTCTTTGATGAAACAACATACACACACAATAGTGAATATAAGCAAGAAACAACATACACACACAATAGCGATAATATGTCTTAGCCTTTTCTAAAACTGGAATCCTATTAGTGCACAAATTGTTGTAATTGGAGTATACCAATATGACTGAGTCCAGAGCTTCAGATACGTTATCCTTATGTTCCTGTTTTCTCAGATTTTTACAACAAATATTAGTGGGTTGAACTAGGGAAAATGGTCCAACATGGACTCATTTTAGTATTCATCATATGTGGTTATCTTATGTACATCATTAGATTGTATATTCTTCAGTTTGTAATCTACTATCACATGTATCTTGTTTAGTTTCACTCTCATATGGAGGTCCACAGTTGACTTTGTACATATATTCAGATGGGTGTTTTGAGGCTCACATCTTGATCCCCTCAATCTCAACTTTATATTGGTATATTTACATTGTATGGTTCTTCAACAATTCACACTTCCCTAGGTAGTGCACATCTATCTAGGTAGTGGTCAGAGTTGGGGTCGTAGGGTTGCAACTTGCACATCTATCCAGGCAGTGGTCAGAGTTGGGGTTGTAGGGTTGACAGGTGGTTTCGAGTAGGTTATCTATGTTTAAGTTGGTTTTCATATTCAGTTCGATGGTTTTTTATTAGTTTTACTTGGTCAAACCTAGCAGGGCAGTGTGGAAGCTTAGTCAACATCAGATGACTTGTTGTGGTCTTCATATGATGTGAGGACCCTGTAGCAAATAATTAATCAAAATACAAGATATAGCAGCAGAACTCAAAATCACTTTTATATTAATCACAAGCCACTTCAAGGGGGCAACCTCCTTTGAGCAAGCTCAATACAAAATAACTTCACGGTGCCTTCCTTGGCCTCAACACACACTTATATACTAAAAATAGGCGCCAATACTATGGGTCAAAACCATGGGCCAATATAAACTATGGATCAACAAATACTATAGGTGGCTTACAAAGCATATGCGCCCAACAACAATAACACAAACTATGGATAAACAATTACTATGGGATGACTTACAAAGCATATGCGTCCAACAACAATATACTAACATGGTAAAGAGAAGGATTGACATGGGTTCCTAACATCCCCTCCCCCTTAGAAAAATCTTTGTCCTCAAAGCTTTAGATGTGGAAATTGTCGCTGACTCTGAAGGAGTGGTTCCCACGTAGCATCCTCGGGCTGCACTCCATGCCATTGAATTAAGACCTCTGTGATAGAGCGAGAGAGAAGCTGACGAGTGCGCTTATTGAGGATAGCCTCCGGCTCCAAAAAGATGGATCCTTCATTATCCAGTTCTGGTAAAATAGTTTGGCCTTTGATGTTGGTGCCAAGAACTTTCTTTAGACAAGAGACATGAAATACTGGATGAATGCGGGAAGAAGGTGGAAGTTCCAATTTATAAGCAACAGACCCAATCTTCTGAAGAATCCTATATGGCCCATAGAAATTTGGAGCGAGCTTATGACGCCCTTTGAGTTTTAGTGAGGATTGCTTGTAAGGCTGGAGACGAAGAGAAACCATATCACCGGCTTCAAAAGTGCGCTCAGAACGGAGCTGATTAGCTTGTTGCTTCATGCGATTTCTTGCCATGTGAATATTTTCGCGCAAAATGCGAAGAACCGCATCACAGTTTCGAAGGACCGCGTCAACTTCCTGAACTGGAGAACTGCTGGGGGTGTAAGGAAGAAGAACTGGAGGTGCCTGACCATAAACTACTTCATATGGAGTCATTTTAGAGGCAGTGTGGTAAGAGGTATTGTACCACCATTCAATGAGAGGGAGCCACTTTGCCTACTGATGTTGTTGCTCAGAGGAGAAGCAACGGAGATAAGTTTCCAAGTAGTTATTGATAATTTCAGTCTGACCATCTGTTTGTGGGTGATAACCTGAACTCATCTGCAGTTTGGTGCTAGTGTGGTGAAAGAGTTCTGTCCAAAAATGACTGGTGAAAGTCGCATCATGATCTGAGACAATGGAAGAAGGCATTCCATGAAGACGAAAGATCTGGGCCAGGAAAATTTGAGCAACGGAGGAGGCTGTATAGGGATGGTTGAGAGCACAAAAATGACTATATTTGGAGAGGCGATCAACCCCAACCAAAATCACAGTCTTCCCTCCAGATTTAGGGAGCCCTTCAATGAAATCCATAGAAATATCTATCCATATTCGGGTAGGTATGGGGAAGGGTTCGAGCAATCTCGGAAGGGGTGTTGTTTCACCCTTATTGCTCTAGCAGGTATCACATTTAGCCACCATCTGTTGAATTGTCCTTTTCATGCCCTGCCAAAAGAAGTTGCGTCGTACCCGTTCATACGTTTTGAGAAAACCAGAGTGCCCAGCTGACGGAGAAGCATGGAGTTCATAGAAGATAGCTTGTTGAAGAGCTATGTTTTGGGGAAGCACCAGATGACCCTTGTATCTCAGTTAAGCACCATCCCAAGAGTAATGTGGGACATCAGAAGGGTTGTTGTCCAAGCATTGGATGATTTGAGATAATGAAGAGTCGTTGACATAACCCTGTTCAACCGATTGCAACCAATTTGGAACAGGCATAGAAATAGCAGAAAGAGAACCTTGGTCATCAAATGTGCGAGAAAGGGCATCCTCCACAATATTGTCCTTACCCTTCTTATAAGTGATCTCATAGTCATAACCCATGAGGTTGCTAACCCATTTCTATTGTGCTAGGGAGGATACACGCTGTTCTAGGAAATATTTCAGACTCTGGTGATCAGTCTTGATGCATAAATGATTCCCTAAGAGGTAGGGTCGCCACTTTTGTACTGCATGAAAAACAACCATCATTTCCTTCTCATATGTAGAGGCAGCTAAATTCTTACCGGAAAGGGATTTGCTGGTGAACGCAATGGGGTGTTCATCTTGAAGGAGAACAGCACCAAGTCCATTGCCGCAAGCATCACTCTCAATAGTGAAGGTCCTGATGTTGGGAGGAATGCTTCTAGGAAGGAGCTGAATACAATGGTCCTCTGGTCATGAAGGTGGAAGTCCCACTGGTTCAACAAAAACACCTGTATATCGATCCAGAATTTGTTGGAGATCCAAAGGAGTAGTGGGGGCCGCTGATGGTTGCATTTGAATGGAATGGAGCTGAGCGATGACACCATGGGAACTCGTATTAAGGAGTTTTTCCATGCGATGTGAACTGATGATGTTGAGAGACCCTGGTTGTAATCCTTTAAATGTGTGTTTGTGTCCATCGAGGGAGAACTACATCCAAAGTTCAGCAAAATACCATAATATGGGGCCAAGTGTGCGCAGCCATTGAGCGCCCAAAACCACATCACATCTACCTAAGGTCAAGGCAAACATGTCAGAGTGGAGGTTATAATCTCCCATAGAGATACGCACATTACGACACTTCCCTTTGCAAGGTAAGGTGCCCCCATTAGCAACCATGACTTCAAAGTTGGAGCAAAGATGGATAAAACAATCAGCTTGTTTGGCGATCCGAGGGTCAATGAAAATATGAGTGCTGCCAGAATCAATGAGTATTGTAAGAGGAAGCTTCTTGAAGTAACCGCATACCCGCATTGTTTGGGGGGATGTGACTCTAGCTAAAGCATGGAGGGATATCTCAGGCTGGTCGTCCTGAGATGGAGGGTCAGTAGGAGGCTCCTGAATGTCAACTGGAGCATCCATTGTATCGGGAGCTTCTTCACCAATTTCAGAGGCAGGTGGAGAATCCACATCCAAGAGATAGAGATTTTGTTGAACACATCGATGTCCCCGATTGAATTTCTCATCACAATTATAACAAAGCCCTTTTTCTTTGCGTGCCTGCATCTTTGTTTTAGACAAATGCTTGATTGGAGGTGAGCGAGGAGCTGGCGGAATGGGAGGTCGTTGAGAACCCATATTTCGGAAGGGAACAAAAGAGGATGTGGAGCGCTGATGGGCTGCCAGCTTGTCTTCTGCCAACTTAGCCAACCCCGGGGCTTCCATCATTGTGTTGGGACTGAACATTTTGACCTCAGAGCGAATTGCATCCTTTATACCACTGATAAAACAACTCCGGTAGAAGTCATCCGGTAATCCTTCAGTGTGATTAGCTAGTTTCTCAAATTCAGTTTGATACTCTTTCACAGTGCCAATTTGGTGAAGTTTAGTGAGAGCTCTTGTGAAGTCATCAAAAGCACTAGGACCAAAGCATTGCAAAAGGAGCTGGCAAAAATCAGTCCATTTTGGCTCTTCATGAGCCTTGATGTACCAACGATACCATTGAAGAGCTTCCTATTCCAAATGAAAGGAGGCAAGTGGAACTTTGTTGACATCAAAAGTATTATGAAGACTGAAATACTATTCTACAAGATAGATCCATCTAGTTGGATGAGTACCATTGAAGCGAGGAAAATCTAGCTTCGGACCACAAAAATTGCTGGAAGAAGAGAACCCATTGTCTGAGGAAGACTCGAAATGTCATCTGGTGTTCATAGTTGAATGCTCAAGATGGAGACTGAGAAATTTTGCATCCAGTTCCTGGAGTTTGGCTTGGATGGCTGCAAGTGCTTCCTCCATGGTTTTTGCTCCTGTGCGGGTGGCAACCATAACCAGGAGTTTTTTTTTGGGGGGGGAGTGGGTAGAAAAACAAAAACATAAAATTTTTCAGTAGAGGAAAATCTGGATTTGGGAAAAAATCGGAAGGGTAATGTGGGTTTGAGTAAGTTTTGGACACTGTCGAAAGGACACGGAAGAAAAAAATGGGGATTTTAGGAGCGGGGTGAAAGAATGAGAAAATTTGGTAGAGAGGGACAAAGAAGCAGAATGAGGAAAGGAATACAGTGGAAAAATTTGAAGGCGTTTGGGTGAAAATCGAAGGAGTTATGGCAAACCCTAAAAATAGACAAATGTGGGATTTTGGGTCTTGGGAAGTGGAATTTGGGATAGGGTCTTCAGGAATGAAATATGCAGAATGGAATTGCAGAGGTGTCAGTGAAGTTTCAGGGAAAACAGAGTTGAAACGAAGGATATATGGCCGAAAAACAGAATACGGCGTGTGTGATCGGAAACAGTGGAATATGCAATGGCGCGGAAGTGATCGGCAACAAATGGATCTGCAACGGCGCGGAACTGACCGGCAACAGTTATGGACAGAGGAAATTTGCGATTGTGCAACTGAAAATAGATATGGACGCCAGGTATGTGCGGATTCCTATTGGTTCAAGGGATTCACTCTGCCACCAATGCTGTCTGACGGCTTGCGTATTGGGGCAGTACCCCTCACTACACGGCTCAGGTAAAAATGATAACCGCTTGGCCACAAACGATAGCTCTTGGTTTACCTCACGGGTGGGAACTAGTCAATCAGGTAGGGGTCGTTGCACTTTTCGCTGGCAGGTCCTCTCAATGGGCCAGCTACTTCGGGGTTCCTGTGGTACTCCTCACAATGAATTTTAGGGCTTATGCCCAAGTACTTCCAACAGTTAAGCGGATAGGGATTATTCCCAGATTCGGACCTGCAAAAGAAGCGAAAAAAAAAAATTTGGGCAGAAATTTCACCCAACGAGCCCAAGAAAGTGCTATGATACCAGATGTGAGGACCCTGCAACAAATAATTAATCAAAATACAAGATATAGCAGCAGAACTCAAAATCACTTTTATATTAATCGCATGCCACTTCAAGGGGGCAACCTCCTTTGAGCAAGCTCAATACAAAATAACTTCACGGTGCCTTCCTTGGCCTCAACACACACTTATATACTAAAAATAGGCGCCAATACTATGGGTCAAAACCATGGGCCAATATAAACTATGGATCAAAACCATGCGCCAATACTATGGATCAAAACCATGGGCCAATATAAACTATGGATCAAAACCATGCGCCAATACTATGGGTCAAAACCATGGGCCAATATAAACTATGTATCAACAAATACTACAGGCGGCTTACAAAGCATATGCGCCCAATGACAATAACACAAACTATGGATCAACAATTACTATGGGACGACTTACAAAGCATATGCGTCCAACAACAATATACTAACACGGTAAAGAGAAGGATTGACATGGGTTCCTAACATATGACTCTGCTTTTGCTATGGAGAGTGAAACTATATATTTTTTTTTAGTACACCAAACAATCGTTGTTGAACCCAAGTTGAATGTGCAACATGAGGTAGACTTCCAAGTTCCTATTACCAATACAACCTGCTCAATCCAAATTTGTAGCCAATCACTCTAAAATATTTTGTAGGTAGCTTGAGATGGATTCTGAATTCATAACAGCGAGAGGTATGCTAAGAGAAATTTCGTTTCTTTTCTAATTTATTTTTTATTACCATACATTGGTTTTCTTTGATATTTAACAGTTCATTAACGATGGGGAATTCTTCAAAGTTCCAAAGAAATAGTGGTGAATTTGTGAAACCCTATGGTATAGTCAATTTTCTAGCACAGAGTTGCTTTTTTCCACAATGGTGATTGATCACTTTCCTTTTGGTGAACTGATTTTTCTTAAATATTAGTAGTATTATAAAAATCAAGAAGATACCTATTATTTCAAAATTGCACAAGAATTTTCCATAGTGAAGAAAAAAAGAGATGGATACAAAGCAAAAAAATATTGAGTGGATTAATATGAAATGTTGATCTTTAGGATGACAGGGCACAACATGACTATATTAATATGAAATATAGGCTGAGGAAAATGTAGTTTTCTAATAAAGATGAAACAACTTTTGTAAAAATATCTTCTTGGCTGGTGCATTTGTTGATCTCTAACCTATCAAATAGATTTCAAATACTTTACCCGTGACCTTTAGCTAGAAATTGAGATAGGAGAAATTCAATTTTGAGATGGTCAAGCTCTGCATTTCTAATGTCACCCACTATAAAGTACACATCATTATTAAAGTGCAAAATAAAGTAGATATTTTTCTAAATTTCCCAAATTCAAGAGAAAAATTAAGCAGAGACAATGTCTTCCAACCCTAACATGTAAAAAATTAAAATCACTCAAAATGCCTAGATTCTAGACCATGTGTCAAACCACAACTGTGAACAATGTTTTAAGACCATGGACTTGTAAGAATGATTGTAAACTGAATATCTCTAATTCAAACCCTAAATATTCTAATTTCGAAAAATCACTTAAACCCACTTCTGCCAAACCCTGAACATCTCAAATGCAAACATATATGCTTTGTAAAAAAATGCAAAAGGTTATGAAAATACAATAGTATTTGAAATTATGTCAAATGTGATTACCTCACCTTGGAATTCATCTCCTTGAGTGGATTTCATATGGAGGTGTCAGTTGATAGCATAATCATCGTTGATAGCCAATTCCATACTTTACCTACCTTTGAAAATATTGCATCCTCTTTCTTGCATATTGTGGTTTGTCGAGATCCACCTTCATTTTATACCCTTCACAAAGTTCCATATCTGTTAGGTTTTCTTCGATCCCACAACAAAATTGGATTCAAGAATGTATTGAAATGTCTGTCTCCAATAATTATTCAATCCTAAAAGAATTCTTAGATTTGTGTTTTTCCCTCCATGTGTCAACATCTACAAGTCCTATTGGTACTTAAATATTTTTCTCTTTTTTTCACATGGGCTAGACTAAGGGAATCAGGATTCAGGGTCTATGGTTCATTTTCCCACATCTTACATTTTGAACCCAAGTCTATTAGAATGAGTGTTGGTTGATTTCTTTCACTAGGTTGGCAAGTGCTAAAATACCGTACTAAACATGTTCAATAAAATTTTCTTGTATAAGCTTCTGCATCATAACAATATGATAAGGATTATGAAAGTTCCTACCTCAAAAAATTTGATCTCCATATATTATGAGATTGAAGGGATGTTTAGTTTCATTTAATCAAGCTCAAGACTCTCCCTTGGTATTTTTTTCCTATAACCAGACCAAATATGCCTGCCATTTTGTATTAGGAAGGTGTTAGAACACAAATCTTATAACTTATAAGGATCTACTAAAACAAACTCCATTGGGCATATCAATTTTTTATTTCCTTCTATATGGTTTACTGGTGTCAACAAGCAATAGGAAAATTCCCAAGATAATTCTAACACTTTATTAGTAAGACCATGAAGCTCCTCTTGCTCTTTGGTTAGAAAACCTGCCCCTACAAAGTCCTTGAGGAGCCAGTGCCTGATCTCAACACAAGGCTCATCTTAGTTCTCAGCATGGGCTACTTGCATACCCCAACCCCCACCAAATTCATGACAACGATTTTTCATCACTATGTTCTTTCATCGGCATCACATGTTAAGGAGAGTCTTGATGAATCATTTAGACTCTATATGGTATAAAACCATAGAAACAAGTAAGTTGCCTATTTTCACATTGGTCCTTTACAAGAAGACAACCATATTAATGTGGAATGAAACATCAATAATATTTGATTCTAAGTGGGAATGCAATTAAGAATGCATTACAAAAATAACAATGATAAGAAAAGATAGATAACCAAGAAAGATGCAGAACCACAAAATACTCAAGCACATCAAGGGAACTATCATTCATTTCTCCATAAAGTGTAGGACTTTGTAGTAACAATACTCAATTTACTTCACTTGGGATCATATGGTGTTCAATATAATTCTATAGACCTCCATGAAACCAATCCATCCAAGAAGAAGATATGATGTGAGCTATCCCACTTTCTTGAAATTGGAACCATGTATTATTACAAGGTTTACCGATATAAACTCTGCCAGAGAAATTATTTAAATAGAATAAAAAATGTTGGATCCCAGTCACAACAAAGCTTAACTACAAAAACCCTGTCCTCTCAAATTAGTGAGAAACTAGGAATGAAAAATGGAAAGAAAATCCATAAGCCCATGGTGAGTCGAATCATGCCCAATCTATCCACTCTGAATCACATCACTCACAACAAAACCCCACATTTAACATGAAGACAAAACCCTTCACAAAACCCACAATGCTATCATCCACAAACCTATCCAAAATATACAAATAGAAGTCCCTTGAACAACCCATTTTTTTTCTCCAGTCAAATTAGTTCCACCTGCTATAATATGATAATATATTCTTTAAGCCCATAGTAGTTTAATAGCTCGTTCTAGTCAAATTAAGATCCATATTTTGGGGGTAGCGGCTAGGGTTCAAGTGACTATTTGGGCTCTTAGGGTATTTTACCACCTATAGCTATTGTTGTTATCTTTGTCCCTGATGGCTTGAATGAATGCTTTGCTTCAAGAAGGGCGTATACACTGCATATTGCATAAATCTCAATAGGAATAGTTTTCCCTACAACTCCCCGCCTTATTTGATATACACCTCCTACTATTAACTTATCTATCTTTTAGCTATTCTCTTTTGATCTTCATCTACCCTACATTAGTAGTTCATAAGCTTATAATAATACTTATATAATAGAAACCTAAAAACGGCATAATTTTCAACAGGCCAATCATCGGAATTGATTCAAATCCTTCCACACAAATCCCATACCCTTCCTCTCCTTCTCAAATCTGTATATATAGAACCTCAATGAAGAAGGAACAATTTTCTCAACACCATATTCAACAATGGCCTTGTATGCAACTTAGCAATTCTCAATCAATAATATCAACAAAACTTCTTGTTTTTTTCCTTAGCAGTATATTCCTCCTTTGGATTGTGTCATTTTCACCTTATTGGCACGAAACCAATCCACACAAAATTCTTTCTTCTATCCTAAATTTATTTATAGACACCTAGTTCGCCTTCAAGATACCTCTTGCTTGGCTTCAACTTCAATTATCCCCTAGCTCTCTGATTCTCCTACCTTTCATGCATTTTTTGAAAACGGTTGGGCTTCCAACTTTTCTTATCCACAAAAACCCCAACAGGTCCCACTATGTTTTGGCATGTTGGGAGACCAAACAATCTCATTTTATGCTGAAATTTGGTGGACACAGGGAGATAGCTTCCAGCTTGATACTGTTGATATTTCATAGCAAATAAATGCCATACAACCAAGTTATGGCCATATTATATCTAAACCATTTTGCATTTTTTTTTAGTAAACAGGTGAATCTAAGGCTGGTTTTTAGTGGGGTTCCATCTCACCACATTCCAAGTTCATTGTCTTCATCTGAATTCATATGCCCCTATTATGCCAAATATATGAAACCAATTTTATCTCTTACCAACTTTTGTCACAATTGTGTAGCATGGTTCTCCACTTCTCATTTTTCCACTAAACTTGTAACCTAAACCTGTAGTAAGCCACCAACAAACCATTTCATTTTATTCATGATACTCTTTCAGATAACCTTATCTCATCCATGTGCACCTTGAAAACCAACTCATAAGACGTAGTGAAGCACATACAAAAAATACTTGAGTCAGAAAACATGATAAAAAGGAAGAATTCATCATTGATTGTAAAGCCCCAAAAAGCTTTGGGTAGAAGTCAAAATATAAGAGAGACCAATCCTCAACTTGATTGCATACAAATCCACTAATTAGAAGAATCACAACATGGCATGGAAGGATGAAATTTGAGAATCACAAAAGTATGAAAAATCTTGTGTAGCTTAAATAATGTTCAACCAAGCTATCAAGGAATCTAGGAGAAATCGACAATCGTAGACTAATTTTCAATACATCCATTAATGAAAGCTTAGATGAAAATATTATCATGAATGTAATTAGAGAAAATATTAATCATGAATTTAATAAAAGAATGATTTCTCATTCCTAAGTAGTATCAGGTATAACTCTAGAATGATATGTCGTCACTCCATAGAGATGGAAAAAGAACGAATATTAAAACATAGTTTTTCTTTTAAAGTGACTCCTTTGCACTGAAAGAGAAGCATTGCAACTAGCTGGAAGAAATTGAACACTACAAGCAGCCCACATGCAAGGGAGAAATGACCCTTAAGGGACGAACCATTGAACATAAGCATTTTTTCTCAATTAAGTTGCCACAACAAGGGGTACTCTCCATCCAGATCACAAAGCATTGTACTAGGCCCCAACCCCTCATGCCTTCCAAAGAATAAAACTTTGGTGGGTGACCTAAAGAACTGTCATCTTCTGTTGAACCACAACCCCATTGGCAACAAAGGAATTTTGAAATATCTCTTAAAGGCTAATAGTTTCTTTTTGAATTAGATTTGCCAATTTTTCTTGAAATATAAAATTCATGAGCATTAAATCAGTCATAAGCGTCAAATCAAGAGCCATGGAATTCAAATGAAGGCGTTGAAGATGAGGCACTATGTGGCATGAACAATGGTTTTACCCTCTCTTGTATTCTTGGGAATGAAAAAATTTCACAGCCTCACGGTTTCTGAGATTCCTAAGTAAATTAGGTCCATAGAAAGGTCATTTTCTTTGAACAAAAACAACTTCATAAATCTCCAAATCCCAGCACAATAGAATAAGTCTGCCATTTGGAAGCAAGTCAAACATATAGCTGATTATATACAAGTTTAAATCACTTTTGTTCTGACCATATTCAACTATGATTCAATGGCTTAAATTGTGAGGTTTGTTGTTTACTTTGTAAAGTCATTGAGAAACTTCCATTCCTTCCAACAATAGGATGAACATGGCACACCTTCCCAAAAACGAGAGACGCAATTTTTTCTTTTTCTATTCACTAGATTATTGAAATAGAATGTTAAGAAGACAATGTCATTTAGCTCTGTGGTGATCAATCTGATTAGCAACAAGACTAGACTGAGGGAAAAAATATTATAAGACTGACATTGAGAATACAATTTGGAAGATTGAGGATTTCTTCAATGAAGGGTTGATCTTTTATGTCCATGTGAATCATTTTCAGAATTTAAAACTTCCACAAAAGCCAATGGGGCATTAGTTCATTGGTAAGGTTGATGGACTATTAACCTGTCCACCAGGGTTCCCATTGCCACTCTTGATGTGGTCTGCCCCACCTGAATGGCATGAGTTACAAAGGAGGTGAGGAAGCCTGTGAATCCCACAGGGATTTTGGCATTATAGTTACCCCTCAAACGTCGCACCTAGGATGATCTAAGTCCGTATTATGCAGTGCAGTCCCTTGGGGGTTTTTTCACGGTATAGTTCCAACTTTTAGAAAAGGGCATTAACAAAATTTTGATCCTATATCAAATGTAACAAACCAGTAAACGTGGAAACCATTGAACCACCGAAAATAAAAACCCAATAATCATATTTGACTTGTAGCTCCATCATTTTAGCTGTATATGTACATGGTTATCTAAAGTAGTGGTTGGGGCTATAATATGGGTTTTAATTGCCAGTGAAAATTGTCAATTCAAATGAAATTCATCCATTGATACTTAATTATTTCGAAGCTTCCATTTGTAATTCAACAAATACTGTTGAGAATAACAAAAGAATCATAATGAGAAATGGGTTAGGAAATCAATTAAAAACATACCTAGGCATCAGGATGGGAATAGAAGAGATCGGGGTGAACAAAATTGAATAGACGACAGATTTCTGCCCTAAGAGATGGTATGGTTTTTTTCTACTCATCCTCGACAGCCTTGCCTGATCGAACAGGGAATAATTGAAGCTGCATTGGAGGGGATAGGGATCCAACATGCAATATCTCTAATGTCGATAACCTAAGGGCATACCTTATTCTATCCCATGCCCACATTTATGTTCATTCCTCTCTCTTAAAAAAAACCCAAAATATCTAACCAGTGCTCACGATTCAAATGGAAAAATATGAGAGAACTAACGATTGTTACCCTGGATTACCGAAAATAACAAGGCAAATACAGTTAGTAGGGTCTGTACATGGAAAAATTTGGGGCAAACATAGTTCATGAGTACTGTAAAACAAAAAATCAGGGGGCGAAATCAGTCCTCAAGGATTGTGAATCAGAAAAATTGGGCGAACTCATGCCTATGCAAGTCAATTCCCAAAATCGCGCTGGCTAAATTCTATTTTTAATTTTTTACATGTTTGGCTATTTATTTTAGTTTAATTATTGATTTAATAATTATTGGGCCAATGTTTTAACTTTAAAAAAACTCATTTTATATTAAAAATTCACCCATTTTTTTTCTAACCCTTCTAATTTTGCTCTTGGGCTATATTTCGCCCCTAAAATTTTCCCTGCTTTGCATGTCGACCATTCCCAGTACTGTTACTGGTTTTTGCACATCTTGTTTGTTGAGTTCTTCCACAATATATAGCATTGCTGAGTACCTTATGTTGGTTGATGGGGGATGCCTTAATTCCCTCCTTCCAGTGGATTCCATTCCATCGACATCAGATCATTTATTCAGGAATAGGAGTCTAGAGTCATTTGAGTGCCTTGAGACTTATAGTCATTAGTGGTAGGTTCTCTCACCATCGATAGTTTTGGGAACACATCAATGTCCCTTGATCTATGGATTCTTTCACACTTGTTACATTTCACTCTATACCTTGATTCCCATTTTCATTATCGGTATGGTTATCTCGCATTTGTTAATAGTATACATCAATGACCAGTAATCATATGATGGACTAATATGTTCAAACTTGACACATCTATTCACATAGTAGGACATGTACTCGTAGAGAATTGCTTAGAAGACCTTATAGCTTGGTGGCATTCCATATATGCTACCTCCTTGATCGTGCTAGTATTCATGAGATTTCATCTCTTATGATCATGGTTCTAGTATTTCCAGTGTATATTAGATATCTTCATCCATTATGGATATCTTGATCCATTGTATATTGTACATGGCAATGACCACACATGACACTTTGTATATCATGTTTATTCATGACCATTGTACTCTTATGTATCCGGGGCTGCTACATGTATTTGCAGTCACATGCAGAGATTTATCATTGTATTGTACTGATGAGTGGATATTTCTTCCACCTGGGTCTTCATTACTCCACTTCTAGGATGGATTTCATAATGTATTTCGGCCATCATGTTACCCCTCCGACCTCACACATTAGGGGGCATCTCTTATAGCTTATTTTACCATACCAGGTAGATCACACATTTATGGCCTTCCCTGTCCCTTTGCAGACTCCTTAGACCACAAGGACTTATATTATACTTTGATGTTCCAAGATCATCCCTTAAAAACACCTGCTTATTCATGTACATGACTTTTAAAGTTATAATCACATGTACACGTGAATTTTGACCTCAAACCCGCATACATTGGGATGTGTACATAAGTCCAAATACTTTTGGAGTTTTTTTCATATGAGTCCGAATAACTTGACTCTTGGCGTTCCATATGCCTTGAGAATGCTCGGATTTGACCCTCCATTACCTCTTTGGAGTGCTATATAAGGAACCCCTTGGATACATTGAAGGAGGAGAAATTGAAGAGCAAGAAAACTATTGTTGCCTCAGCTTTACTTATACTTGAGTCTGCATCCCTTCATCCCTCGGAGCACATAGTGTTCTTACCAAGCTTGCCTTTGCTTTGTGAGCTTGTTATCGAGAGATGGAGGATTGAAGTGGTGGAGGTCGAGGTGAAGGACTCGGCTTCTCCGATTCGCAGAAGTGCTGACAGAGTTTGTCACTATTGTATCTCTGATTTATTAATAGAAATATATTTTCCTGTCCAATTCATGTGCATTTTGAATATGAATATTGAATCTATGGATGTATTTAATTGCTTACACATGGTTGATTATATATGCTAGGATATCTCTAACACATTTATATATATCATGATTGATTTGTTTGTTGTTGTTGAGAGAAAGTTATAATTGCAATTGCATTGGAAAATATCAATGGGGATCTACTTTAATCGTCTCGAATAAGGTATGATTCGGTATCCCTTAGTGTTATATTTTCTTACTGTTCTTGCATATTGGGAAAGATTGATTTATGGTGTCATACTGTCTGTTGTGGTACCCCCAAGCCATAGGAATTTTCTCCCCATAACAACAGTGATGATAGCAACGCCGGACTTCTTCCTGCTTATCCATAAGATCATGGTTGACTCCATACTGAAACATCCTTTTGAATTGCTCTTTCTATCTGGGACACTTCTTGCCTTTTCTTAATCTGTATAACCATACATTCTGAAGTCATGATCTCTAGGATAACTGAGACCATAGTCTTTCATACATTTTAGGTACCTCATCACATGCTTTGCAAGTACCGAGTGAACATGTCTCTGTTCAACTAAATACTGACCCAAAGTGTTCACAACAAAGCATATATCTAGTTGGGTATTCATTAGATACATCAATGAACCAATGATATGTATGTATAGTGTCTGTTGGGCTCCAGAAATTTCCCTTCATTATGAATTCATTTCTATTAATTTTTGACCCATTTACCATAATTTAATACATATATGTTCAATAAGGTTGTCTTTTACTTTTCTTTATTAATTAAAATCTCATAAATGTAAAATAATCCTAATATGTTATTTTTAATGTATTAAATGTGCAAATGATAAACATTATGATATTCCATTCAACCCTTCTTTCGACCCTAAGTTCTGAACTAGGTTTAATAACATGTTTCATATTGGCTTACCGGTTTACCTTTGCCTCTTGGTTCTTGTTGATCATGTTGGTCATGCATGTGCAAATCATAGCCATGAATCTATATTGAGCTTTGTAATATTTTAAATTTCAAACAAATAAATAATTGAAAATATATCATATTAAAATAATCATTATCTTTTTAACTATTAAGAAATCTATTTCAATTTTAAATAATCCTAAATTAAATAAGATCATGGAAATTTAGTAAATGTGGAAAATTGTAGTGGTTTAAAGTTTCCACTTAAAACAAAACATGAATTACAAAGCATATGGTAATATCAACCATTGCAAACATTTAATATTCACACCATACAAGCGAATTATATAATATTAAATAGTCATGGTGGAAAAATACGTTGATTTCATCATATAAAACATATTATATTTCTCATGTAACACGTTTTGGGCATATTAATTATATGCCATGATTTGTTTGAATGATTTTTAACAAATCTCACATATAACGGATTTGCTTTTGCAGGATGGATTTGGAGGAATGGATTAAAGGAGAAGGT
Source organism: Pseudotsuga menziesii (assembly GCA_001517045.1). Lineage (NCBI taxonomy): Eukaryota > Viridiplantae > Streptophyta > Pinopsida > Pinales > Pinaceae > Pseudotsuga > Pseudotsuga menziesii. The sequence continues at coordinate 113,164 of LPNX010904327.1, forward strand.
GTTCAACATAATGAAAAAATGGATCAATGCACACAACACACAGTCACACAAATTTATGGACGATGATGCAACCAATAGAACTCAACCAGGATTTAAAGCTATCATCCCATGAGTAATATAGCCAACAACCCAACATCAATTTAGCCGGGAATCCAATTTTTTGAACTAATTACAGTTACAGGTCTTTCAAATGCCCATTCAGACTGCCATTCGCACCTTGAAATTTGTTTGTTTTCCTACTTGGATGCATTGATGGCACAAATGGGAACATGGGTTTTGTTGCCCACCTGTCTCACATGGTTCACGAACTTTTTCTTGCAATAATTTCATCCCTAATTCACCCAAGCATCCAACTATTATGTTTCCTAACTGGAGGAAACTGTTGTGCATGATCTGGGGGAAAACACCCTCTTCAGTTCTAGATCACAAAAGAAGTTGTTCCCCATATTTAAGACAGCCTATTATTAGAGAGGCTGACCACTGAAATGGTTGACCCTCTCTCTTTTGTAAACACGCTATATAAACATGTATTGGGTTGTGGAAATGATAGAGATTTACTGTGTAAATTTTTCACCTCGTTAATGCCAAAACTATGCTCAGTTCTGTCATTTTCATTTTATAGGCTTGTGGTTAGTCACTGAATAGATTGAGGAATCAACCACTGTATCCTGAGAGGGCCCCTTAGCAACAACAAATTTACTGTGTGTGTGTTTTGTTTCTTCTCTCCCATCGTACAGCTAAGTAATTGTATTTTCAGCACTGTGTAATGTTTAAATGTGTTGAAACATATTCTTATAGTGTTGTCCTTTGTTCATATGTATGCAATATAACCCTCTTACTATTATTCTATACCCATCATGTTCATATGACCTGTCATGCGCACAGAGGATTCGAACTGTTAATTCATTTTTGTTATTTCATTGATGTTCTAAAGTTTAGCTAGGGTTTAAAATTCCAATGTGAGCTCACCGTATACATAGAAACAAGATCTCTGTCATAGTTTATTTCTTGTTATTATGTTAATTCTCTTAGTATAGTTAGGTTTTAAAATAGCACTTATTTTCCAAGCATTTGAATTTGTTTTCCATTAATGTGTACTGAATTCGGAAATGGTTTATCATTACTATAGTTTCCACTTGAAGATCTAGTTACATTTCAAATTCATTAGGTTATTGTGCATAGAAAACATAGTCACGTTTTGATTCAAATACAAGTAGTGTAGTTTCTTTTAATTTGTAATGCAATAGTATCCAACTAGTTTCAAGTTTTGATTATGAAGAAGTATAGGTTTGTTTATCTTAGATTTCCCTTTTGAAATAGAATATTTTTGTGTTGTCTGTAGATGTTTGATTAACTAGCTTGGTTTGTAATTAGAGACAGGGTAGAAACATAGTAGTGTTGTTTTATTTTTGGATGTTCAATGCATAGATTTGTTTACATAGTTCTCATATTAGTTTACTATTCCATTCATTTTAGTAATAGAGTAGTTTTGTCTTGATTGTTGTTCAGGTATATAGGATTTGTTTATGAGTTTTGATATTTTTAATAGAACAAAATTGAAAGTTAGTAGCTTAGCATTACTAGTTATTTTTCTTCAAAAGTTTTCTTGATTAGAAATAGAGTTTCAATTGCTTTCATAGTTAGTATCTCTTGCAAAATGATAGTGCATAATGTTCTAGTTTTTATAATTGTTCATTAACTTTCAATATTCATGTCATTTCAGAAAATTCCTTTAAGATAGCTATAACTACCAACAGATAGATTGAGGATCTAACTCGTGAGATATGATCACCCCGTAACATGATTCTTTCCTAGGTGCTGAGATATTTTAGTTTATGTCTCTTTATTCTTACTAACTTTAATCTAGGCTAGGGTAATTTAGGCTTCAGTCCTGCACATACTATGTCGGCACCTCTAAGCTTATGAGCCCCCAGGTTGACAATTTAGTGTTGATTTAGATATTGCATATTTTACTCAACATTTTTGGCGTCATTTTTGGGGAGGTGCTAAAAGGGTTGAAGTGTAGGTAGATAGGTTTCCTTTACATTACACAACAGGGCGGGGGGGGGGAATGATAAGACACAAAGATGACTTCACTACGGAGTTTCATAGTTTAATATACTGGCGCATCCACTTTAGTGGGTCGCCCCAAAACCTTGTTGTTCTTTTTGACAAGTGTGTTTTACTTTCTTCAAGCTTATTTTTCGCAAAGTGTGTTTATTTTCCTGTACACTTTACTTTCCGCTAAGTATGTTCATTTTCTGCAAAATTTTATTGTGTTTCCTTACATCAAGTGTTGGATTCGGATTTATTACTTGTTTGTACGTTCGATTCATTTTTCGTAGGTATGTTTAAGATTGTCATAACTTAGTTACTTTTTAAGTGTGTGATGTGTTTTGTAATTATATTCTAAAAGAAAAGAAAATAAATAAAATAAAATAAAATAAAATAAAAATAAAAATTTGGGTGCATTATGAACCCCAAACACTAATCCTTGTGTTAAGCAGGACCTACCGACCAAGACATGGATTTAAAGGTGACTATTAGTATGATAGAACTCTCAAATCCTAGAAGTAGCTAGGATATATTGTTTTCAAGAAAGACACATTTTGACGTCAATTAAAAGCTTATCAACCTCTCCTGATACGAAAAATGAACCAAGCTCTTGAGAAAAACAAAAGTATTTTCTTTGCGAAGCCGCAAAATAAGATGACACTTTGGAGACTACATTCGATGGAGAGCGACCTGAAATTGAAGAGTTTTCTACATTAATATCGATGGATCCTTCATCTAGTTAAGCAATTGAACATTCAAAAGAAGAGTATTTGCATGGCTTTAGGAAGGAAGGCGAGTATCAGGATTTCATCGAGTACTGGTTCCAAGAGGTAACTCGGCCACAATACCATTCCTTCCTTCGAAACCTTCTGATGCAAAAACAAGTAAGTTGTTTGGTATTCCACATTCAGGTAATCACTACAATAACTATCTCATATGTGGATAAAGTTATATTTTCTATATTGCTTTGCACTTGGTTACATTGGAAGAGCTCATATACTTGAATAAAAATGTTTTTTTATTAGATAGAAAAATATGTATATAAATAAAGAGTTGCATATTTACTTTAGAAATTACTGCAACTTAGATTTTTGTTATATTTTTCAAATAAAAGAACTAATAATAAGATAATGTTAATTCTAAACCAAAACAATTCTACATCATTATTTCTTTTCATACATGCATATTTTTATTATTATAGCTTATTATATCACGGGGATTTACCATAGGTTTAAGGTCTATCTAAAAACCTAGAGGTCACTCGCACATCTTAGATTCATTATCAAAATTTAAAGCATTTTTATCACAAAGTAGCATAAGGGTGATTGAAATTCCAATTTTTTTTGGGAAACACTACTATAATTCTATATGAGAGAAGACGAATTTGGGGGCTATATACACCTTTCATTCATTATCGTATGGCTCCATCCACTTCATTTTAATAAGCTCGGCCATATATGTCTTTGATTTAGTTAGCTCACTTGTACTATCCAATACATTGGATGAAATATATTTATTTGGTTCAAGAAGTTTTTAAATAAATTATCCTCCAACCCATATACCATCCCATTTTGTAGCAAGGTTTTCAGAGATGCTTCCCCATCCACTCAAACTCTTATAGGAAATATCGTTGAAAACTTTAAGGGTGGAAATTTGGGACACGAGCCTCTGATATAGAAAGGGTTTAAGAGGCGAACTCGTTGGGGTACTGAACAAGCCTGACTGAGAGAGGGGAATCTACTTAGAGAGGATAATTTGTGGAAATTATATGGTTGTGATATGCCTCAATGTATGGTATTGTTTGTGAGTTTAGCTAGAAAGGAGTATATAAGATTGAGTTATGATCAATGAACCTCATATATCTGCCATTTGAGAATTTTGGTAAGTTTCACTTAAGACCCTATCGTCTGATTCATACTATACCTAGGATGTCACTATCCTAGAAGTGGGACCCATAAGCCTGAGATCCTAATGAACTCAAATGCAAACTTTATTCATATTACTTGAATAACGATAAGACTTTTAGAAGTAGTAGGGATGACTAGTTTCCTATAGTCTTTGTAGACTATTTACACCTTCACATTTTCTATCTAAGTCCCTTATCATAGTTTTTGTGTGGTATTTGTAATAAAAAATTTGCATGTATTGAAGACTTTGAATTATTACGATATTGTTTTGGTCATATCATGAATATTTCTTTTTCCAACAAATTCTAATCTTTAGAATAATGATGGCTTCCTAATTGTTGTTGATCCCAAATACAGACATAAAAATTACAACCCACTCTCAAAATTTATTGATGGCCCAAGGACATGCCATATATTTGGTCTGGGGAGATGTTGGGCTCTGGAAATTCTCCTTTATCATGATTTCATTTCCATTAATTTTCGACCCATTTACCATAATTTAATACATCTATGTTCAATAAGGTTGTCTTTTACTTTGTTTTATTAATTAAAATCTTGTAAATGTAAAATAAGCCTAATATGTTATTTTTAATGTATTAATGTGAAAATGATAAACATTATGATACTCCATTCAGCCCTTCTTTCGACCCTGAGTTCTGAACTAGGTTTGATAGCATGTTTCCTATTGGTTTACTGGTTTACCTTTATCTTTTGATTCTTTTTTATCATGTTGGTTCTGCATGTGCAAATCAAAACAATGAATCTATGCTAAGATTTGTAATATTTTAAATTTCAAACAAATAAATAATTGAAAAGATATTATATTAAAATAATCATTATTTTTTTAATTATTCATAAATCTGTTTCAATTTTAAATAATCTTAAATTAATTAAGATCATGACAATATAATAAATGTGGAAAATTGTAGTGGTTTAAAGTTTCCACTTAAAACAAAACATGAATTATAAAGCATATGGCAATATTAACCATTGTAAACATTTAATATTCACACCATACAAGCCACTTATATAATATTAAATAGTCATGGTGGAAAATTACATTGATTTCATGAGATAAAACAAATTATATTTCTCATGTAATACGTTTTGGGCATATTAATTATATGTCATGATTTGTTTGAATGTGTTAGAATATAATCTGTCAGGATTATTGTAAATAAATAAATAAATAGGAATTTGAATAGTTGCATGGGAAGGTGAAAAGGATGGTTCTCAACCGCCTCATTGTAATGTATAAATATATGCATTTGGCTATGTAATAGATTGAATCAGGAGTTATTACCAACAAGTGGTATCAGAGCACTTCCATAACTCCTGCCTGTTGCCACTCTGCCCATTCCTGGCATTCTGCTTGCCAGTCCATTGCCAGACCGCTCCATCAGTCTGCCAGTCGAGTCGCATGCATTGTCTGCATTACAATTCCTTCTTGATTGATTTTGTGTGCTGCAAACCCTAATCCGGACGCGTTTTTTATGTGTATTATTCTACATAGCTTGCTATTTGGTGTTGTGTTGGAGACTCATGCATATCCTGAGTGAGGAGTCTGTACATTGTGTTGTATATGCCACTTACTGTTTATTAGGATTTCCTTTCACACCCCCTTGTCTTAGAATCGGAGTTTGGAGCTTCGGCGATCTCTGGGCTCTGGATGTTGCTACAACAGCATAGAAGCAGTATTATTATTATTATTGCATTGAAAGACTGCTGTGTGACCCTAAGTCTGGTGATTATTCTGCGTGCATGCGTTATTGAGATGTTTTACCAGTCCATTGTCATAAACCCTAATTCGCGTGAGTCCTAATCCTTTTTGTGTTCGTGACCTATCAATCTCTGCATCTCTTGGAGGATACAAATCATTGAGTTATATTGTGATATCTCCATTGATAAGGGTGAGCTAAGATTGCGCATTGCTGCCGTGAAGTTACCTGCGTAGAGTATTGCCGCGACCTGTTTGGTGTAGATGCTGAATATTGGAGTTTGAAGGCTCACTCCTTTAATGCTGCGTGAAGGAACTCTTGCTAACTACGTTAACAATCTTTTGATGCTGCATGGAGCTGCATGGAGACCTGCATGGAGTATGCTGCGTTGAGTATGAGCCTGAAGGCTGTTGTCATTTGATGCTTGTGTGAAGGTAAAAGTTGTACAATTTTTGCTATGTTGGGGACTGCATTTCTTAACCTAATCAATCGCGTGGATCCTGTCGTGAATCGCGTGGAGCCTGTCTGAGTTCTTTATGACTTTCAAAAAAAAACCCTAGTTTATGCTGCGAGCTATGAGCTGTATGCTGTGTGGAGAAGACTGCGTTGAGGTAAGTGAGACTGATATATATCTGCGCACTATTGGAGACTGCGCACAAGCCGATATGTTTCAAATTTTATAGCTAGAAAAGTTTTTTGAACTTGCACATGATTACCATTTAGCATATCATGTCTCTCTATGTATTGTAGAGAAGTAATGTTTCTGTCCTAAGTTTTTGGCCTTTGATAGCTTTAGAGTTTAAAAGTTGGATGCTGATTTTGCTTTGTAAAATCTGGCAATGCATCTGCAATACATTTTAAAATCTGATTGATATTAAGAAGAAAAAGAAGACTACGCACTATTGTTGACAGTGTCGATTCCAGCTTTTTCAGCAGAGTGAAGACCGGTGGAGACCGTTGGAGACTCAAGTTTTTTTTTCTCCAGAGCAGAATGTTATGCTATGTAGTTGGCTTAATGGAGAAATAATTTTCTACGTATGAGCTCAAGCTATATATAAAGAAGCCTGTGTATGACTGACAGTGATATATTTGCTATAAACTTCCATTGTATTCACCTTGGAAGAGACTGTAGACCTGCAAGGTTATTATTTTTTATTTGTCTTTAAAAATTACTCTAAAAATTGTAAAAATGCAATCTATAGCATCTATAGCTGGTGCCACTTTCACTGGCAAAGACACCTATTCAGAATGGTGGAGGAAGATCAAATCTGCCTTCATCTACAATGACCTTTGGGACGGCATTTGTGAAGGCATCACAATAGAGACAACAGCCGGAAAAACCATAACCAGAGACCCTGAACCTCCAGAATCCGAGAAAGAGAAGGCCATTTGGAGAACAAAAGACAAGAAAGACTTAGCTGTAATCACTGCCACTGTCAGTGAAGAGGTGAGCCAGCACATATTGCCTGCAAAATCATGTTTTGAAGCATTAAAAACATTAAAAGAACTGTATGAATCACACTCTGAAATGGAAGTTATTCAACTAATGTTAAAATTATTCAGTCTTGAAGCAAAAGACAATGATCCTATGTTAGTTGCCTCTGAAATCAAAGCCATCATGCAGAAGATTCAAGCCTCTGGTATGAAACCAGATCTTCCTCTTGCAGCATTTGTAAAATCTTTGTATCCTACTCACTCCAACTATCTTGAGTCATTGCAAGTTAGTGACAAGTTCAAATCACTAACGTTTGACACCCTGGTAGAAAAGATAGCTGACAGAGAGAAAGCCTTTGGTAAGAAGACAACTGAGCCTACTGGAGAATCACTTTGCTTTACTCAAAAAGCAAAGAACCACACAAAAGACCAATCCAAAGATCATGCCAAAGGAGAAAGCAACAAAAGAGGACGAGGAAGAAGAAACTTCAGAGGAAGAGGAGGCAGAAATAACTTCACCAAAAGATCAGATTTACAGTGCAAGCGTTGTGGAAAGACTGGGCACACATCAGATCAGTGTTGGGCTTCATGGGACTCCATCAAAGACAAGCATAACCAGAATAAAGATGACCAAGATGCTAGTAAATCTTTTGATTCTTGTATTGTTGCACATTGTAATATTGGATTTAATGAAATGACTTCTCTTTCATCTTACAAAGATTGTTGGCTGCTTGATACTGGTGCAACATCACACATGACATTTAGAAAAGATTGTTTTGAATAACTGAATGAAACAATAGATGGCATAGTTTACTTTGCAGATAAGTCAAGTATTAAACCAAAGGGAATGGGAACCATTCGACTGAAGATGCTTGGATTCCCTGATTTCTTGTTCAAGAACGTTCTCTATCTTCCAGAGTTGCAGAGAAGCCTGCTGTCCTTGGTGGAGATTCGACAGCAAGGCCATTCCATCCACATGTTTGATGGAATCGTTGAAATAAGAAAGTCCTCTGACAACCAAGTCATCATGACTAGATATGAAGATGGGAAGCTCCTGAAGCTCAAGGGTTCATCCACAAGATTTCAGAACTATGCCTACCTCTCTCAGCATGGAGAAGGTAATATGTCATCTAGCTCATCGTGGCATGCAAGATTTGGTCATCTAAATTATAACAGTCTTCGTTTGTTGAGAAAGAATGGTGTATTTGGCTTGCCCACCATTCCTAAAGAGAAGAATAAATGTGATGCATGTATTTTAGGGAAACATAGTAAGCTGCCATTCCATGAATCTAATTTCAGAGCAAGTAGGAAATTAGAACTAGTGCATTCTGATTTATGTGGCCCAATGCCAACTCCTTCAGCAAATGGGAATAAGTATTTTATGACATTTGTTGATGACTACTCATGAATGTGCTGTATTTACTATTTAAAGACAAAGTCAAAAGCATTTCAAACATTCAAAGATTTTCGTGCATTGATAGAAAAACAAGCACAATAAAAAATTGGTACACTTCGTACTGATAATGGAAAAGAATACACTTCAAATGCTTTTGAAAATTATCTTTGCCAACATGGAATTGCACATCAGACTACAGTTCCCTACAATCCTCAACAAAATGGTGTAGCAGAGAGAATGAATAGAACCATAATGAATATGGTTTGCTCAATGATGTTTTTCAAGAATGTAAAACTAATGTTTTGGGGTGATGCAGTAAAATGTGCAGCATATTTGATAAATAGAAGTCCATCAAATGCACTTGATAACAAGACTCCACATGAAATGTGGTTTGGCCATCTCCCTTCAGTCAGGCATCTCAGAGTTTTTGGTTCCACCTGTTATGCCTTGATTCCGCAGGAGCAAAGAAACAAGCTTGGTGCTCGAAGCAGAAAGTGCATTTTCCTGGGGTACAAAGAATACTCCAAGGCATACCATTTGTATGATGAGGTAAACAAGAAATTTCTTATTTCCAGAGATGTCATTTTTCTTGAAACTAATAAAAATGACCATTCCATTGAGAGACAGCTTGATCATTTGGAAAATTACCCTCATCCAAAGACATATTCTGAAAATGAATATGAAATTCCAAATCTTGAAGGGGGGATTCCTATT
>LPNX010904327.1:122669-186317 GCA_001517045.1 Pseudotsuga menziesii
CTATGCACAGAAATAAGGAATCGACTATGAAGAAACATTTTCTCCTACAGCAAAATGGGCTACCATCCGTACCTTACTCTCTTTAGCTGCTCAGAAAGGGTGGAAAGTTCATCAAATGGATGTGAAGACTGCTTTCTTGAATGGAGACTTGAAAGAGAATGTCTTCATGTCTCAGCCAGAAGGCTTTGTTGTGAAAGGAAAAGAACAAAAGGTATGAAAGCTTTTCAAACTTGTATGGCCTAAAACAAGCGCCTCGCGCCTGGTATGAAAAGTTAACCGAGCATCTTTTGAAGTTAAATTTTGAACATTTTGATCTTGATGATGCAACACTATTTATAAAGAAATTTGGAAGATCTGTTGTGTATCTTGTGGTGTACGTAGATGATTTTTTGATGACAGGGAACAATGAGAGCTATATAGCATCCATAAAGAAAGATTTGAAAAAGATCTTTGAAATGACAGATATGGGACATCTCCACTATTACTTAGGAATTGAAGTCACTCAACATCCTAAGTATATTTTCCTATCTATAAAAAATATGTTGAAGAACTACTAAACAAATTTTGCATGACAGAATGCAACCCTATATCTACTCCAATGGAACAGAAAATGAATCTCACATCAAGCGAAGGAAAATAATTTGAGGATGTGACCAAGTATCGACAACTGGTAGGAAGTCTTATCTACCTTACAACAACTAGACCAGATATTTCTTATGTTGTTGGCATACTTTCAAGGTTCATGCATAAACCTTGTGAAGGACACTGGTCAGCTGCAAAGAGGGTTCTAAGATACTTGAAGGGGACTGAAGGCGTTGGAATCAAGTACTCTAAAGTGGATGACTTCAAACTTATTGGGTACTCAGACTCAGATTTTGATGGTGATAAGTAGACATGATTATCAACTTCTGGATACACTATGAGTCTTGGATCAACAATTGTTTCATGGAGATAACGCAAACAGTCAGTTCCAGCAGATTCAACAACAGAAGCAGAATATGTGGCTGCAGCTGAAGCAACGAAAGAAACAGTATGGCTCAAGAAGATACTTGAAGATTTGCAAGAAAAACAAGAGAACTCCACTCCATTTTTGGTCAACAATACTTCTGCAATCAAGCTGGCTAAGAATCCTAGATTCCATGATCGAACCAAACACATCAACACAAAGTATCATTTGATTTGACATCATGTAGAGGCCAAGATAGTCCATCTTCGACATTGTTCCACAAATGATCAAGTTGCAGACATCTTCACCAAAGCGCTTGGACGAGAAAAGTTTGAAAGATTCAGAAACATGCTCGGACTTACGAACACCCCTTCGGATTAAGAGGGGGATTGTTAGAATATAATCCGTCAGGATTATTGTAAATAAATAAATAAATAGGAATTTGAATAGTTGCATGGGAAGGTGAAAAGGCTGGTTTTCAATCGCCTCATTGTAATGTATAAATATATGCATTTGTCTATGTAATAGATTGAATCGGGAGTTATTACCAACAAAATGATTTTTAACATATCTCACATATAATGCATTTGCTTTTGCACAATGGATTTGGAGGAATGGATTAAAGGAGAAGGAGTTTAACATAATAAAAAATGGATCAATGCACCCAACACACAGTCACACAAAGTTATGGATGGTGATGCAACCAATAGAACCGAACCAGGATTTAAACCTAGCATCCAGCAAGTAATATAGCCAACAAATTAGCATCGATTTAGCCGACAATCCAAGTTTTTGAACTAATTACAGTTACAAGTCATTTTGAATGCCTATTCAGACTGTCATTCACACCTTCAAATTCGTTTTTTTTCCTACCTGGATGCATTTACGGCACAAATGGGAACATGGGTTTTGTTTCCCACCTGGCCCACATGGTTTACAAACTTATGCTCACAATAATTTCATCCCTACTTCACCCGAACATCCAGTGATGCTGTTGCTTAACTAGAAGAAATTAGTGTGGACGATTTAGGGGAAAACACCCTCTTAAGTTCTAGATCACAAAATAAGTTGTTCCCTTTCTTTAAGATGACCTATTATTAGAGAGGTCGAACACTTAAAGTGTCAACCCTCTCTCTTTTGTAAACACACTACATAAACATGTATTGGGTTGTGGAAATGATAGAGATTTGTTGTGTAAATTTTGCATCTGGTTAATGCTAAAAATATGCTTAGTTCTGTCATTTTTGTTTTCTATCTGATGATTAGTGACTGAGTAGCTTGAGGAATCAACCACTGTCTCCTGAGAGGGACCCTCGGTGACAACAGATTTACTGTGTGTGTGTTTTGTTTATTCTTTCCCATCGTATACCTAAGTAATTGTATTTTTAGTACTATGTAATTTTTAAATGTGTCACGGGCGTATTCTTATAGTGTTTTCATTTGTTCATATGTATGCAATATAACCCTGTTACTATTATTTTGTATCCATTGTGTTCATACGACTTGTCATACACAACGAGGCTTCAAACTATTAATTCATTTTTTCTATTTCATTGATGTTCTGTAGTTTGGGTAGGGTTTAAAATTCCAATGTGAGCTCACCGTATACATAGAAACGAGATCTTTGTCATAATTTAGTGATAATTTATTTCGTGTTATTATGTTAATGCTCTTAGTATAGTTAGGGTTTGAAATAACACTTGTTTTCTAAGCATTTGAATTTGTTTTCCATTAATGTGTATTGAATTCAGAAATGGTTTATCATTACTGTAGTTTCCACTTGAAGAGCTAGTTACATTTCGATTTCATTAGGTTATTGTGCATAGAAAACAGAGTCACCTTTTGATTCAAATACAAGTAGTGTAGTTTCTTTTAATTTTCAATGCAATAGTTTCCAACTGGTTTCATGTTTTGATTATGAAGTAGTATAGGTTTGTTTAGCTTAGATTTCCCTTTTGAAATAGAATATTTTCGCATTGTCTTTATATGTTTGATTAACTAGCTTGGTTTGTAATTAGAGACATTGTAGAAACAGAGTAGTGTTGTTTTACTTTTCGATGTTCAATGCATAGACTCGTTTACACAGTTCTCATATTAGTTTACTATTCCATTCATTTTAGTAATAGAGTAGTTTTGTCGTGATTGATGCTTAGATAGATAGGATTTGTTTACGAGTTTTGATATTTTTAATAGAATTGAATTGAAAGTTAGCATCTTAACATCAATAGTTATTTTTGCTTCAAAAGTTCTCTTGATTAGAAATAGAGTTTCATTTGCTTTCATAGTTAGTATATTTTGCAAAACGATAGTGCCTAATGTTCTAGTTTTCATAATTGTTCATTAACTTTTAGTATTGATGTCATTTCATAAATTTCCTTTAAGATAGCTATAACTACCAATGGATAGATTAAGGATCTAACTCGTGAGATATGATCACCCTGTAACATGCTTCTTTCCTAAGTGTTGAGCTATTTCAGTTTGTGTGTCTTTCTTTTTACCGGCTTTAAGTTAGGCTAGGGTAATTTAGGCTTTAGTCCTGCACATACTGTGATGACACTTCTAAGCTTACGAGCCCCCGGGTTGAAAAATTATTGTCGATTTAGATAGTGCATAATTTACTTGACAGTGTCACATCCACTAATTCTGACGAAGCATCAACCAACAACTTCAAGTGTGTATCCATGGGTGTGGCCATGGATTTACATTCCAACATGTCAGACATTTTCAGGATTTCTACTGCATACTTCTGTTGGTTAAGGAAGATTCCTTCTAGGCTTTGCCATACATCAAGACCAATAAAATAATGGATCAAGCCAAGGTCTTTCATCTCAAATTCTACAACGGTATTCTTCTTACATCCTGAGATTTGCTTCTCATTACCTGTCAAGAATAAGTCATCCACATACAACAATAATATGATAGGTTCATTATCCATAACATTAAAGTAAAGGTTAGGATCAACCTTACTTTTTCGTAAATCCCAACCTCATAAAAAAACTATTGATTCTTCCATACCAAGAACTTGGAGCTTGCTTTAGTCCGTACATAGCCTTCTTTAATTTTTATACATGTGTTCTTTTGTCTTCGACCTCAAAACCTTGTGGTTGTTATATGTACAATTCTTCTTCAATAACACCATTTCTGAAGGTTGTTTTCACATCCATCTGGTGTAACTTCCATTCTGTCTTTGCTGCTAGTGCCATGATGGTTCCGATGGAAGTGTACCTTGAAACAGGAGAAAATGTCTCTTCATAATCGATATCTTCCTTTTGAGAGAATCCACAGGCCATAAATATGGCTTTGTACTTCTCATTACTTCCATCAGTTGTATGTTTTATCTTGTAGATCCATTTGGAAGATACCCCACTTTTTCCTTCTGGCTTGGAAACTATTTACCATACATCATTCTTCATTATGGATTGGTATTCTTCTATCATAAATTCTACCCATTATTTTGAACAACTACTTCAAAACAAGTAGATTATTTGTCTACAAGATCACACATCAAAGCCGCATAGCTAGGAAATGGATTTTTTTTCTTGATCTACCTTGTGGAGCTTTATGCAGCACCATATCTTTATGCTTCTTGAATAATATTTCAGAACCAAGTTGGCTTTGTCTTGTGGGAGATATTCATGTGGGGACGTTATTAGGGCTCCAACATATCATGTTCTTCCATCATCTCATCATCATGAGAAGGTGTAACTTCCTTCATTGGTTCTGCATCTCTGGGAGCTACAACTTATTCATATGTTTCTTCATATTGGCACGTTCTCGACTTCTTGAGAGATACATCTTCATCAAAGGTTACATCCATGATAATTTCCATATGATGGTAACTTGGTATATAGATTCTGCAGGTCCTAGAGACCTCACGGTACCCAACAAGCATTCATTTCTTTCCTGAAGGATCTAATTTGGTTCTTTTCTCTTTTGGTATATGAACAAACACTCGACAACCAAATATCTTGAGGTGAATTACCTCTGGTTTGTTGGCCGATGAACATTTCTTCAGGGATTTTGAATCCAAGTGCACTATGGGATATTTAGTTATGGACATATATTATTATCCTTCCTGCTTCAGCCCATAGGTACATAGGAATATCTTGATCATGGATCAAGCTGCTTCTAAGTGACATCTCCATTCATACAGGCCACCCTCTAGATACATATTCTAGAGAACATATTCTTCAACTTCTACTTTTTCTAACTTCTTAGGATGTTCTTCTTCTGCTAAGTTAGCATGATGTATTTTGTTATGCTTCCTCTAAGGATACTTGAGGAATTAAGTGACTCTTTATTCACTACAACAAATTTGACTTTTAGGGGGGGTTTTCTTCCACCTCCAAATGTCACTTTTGGAGGCGGTGTTTACAAAACAAACCCTAATAGCACCGACACTAAAAGTTTGTACTTTTAGGGGAAGTTCTAGAAGATATCAAAAACGCCTCTAAAAGTGACTTTTGGGGGCGGTTCTAACACCCACCCCCCCAAAAAATAAATAAATAACAAATTGAATTTTAAGGGAGGTTTTAGACCCCCCTCGTAGACACCTATGGGGGTGGTTTCAACCCGCCCCCAAAAGTGACTTTTAATGGCAGATATAAACCCCCCTCGTAGAAAACTATGGAGGTGGTTTCAAACGCCCCCTAAAAGTATGTATTACAAAACTTTGGGGATAGTTACAAACCCCCCGTGTAGGTATCTACGGTGGCAGTTTCAAACCCCCCTAGTAGGTACCTACAGGGGCGGTTTCAAACCGCCCTCGTAGGTACCTACCGGTGCGGTTTCAAACCCCCCCATAGGTACCTATGGGAGTGGTTTCAAATGCCACCCATAGGTCATAGGTTCCTATAAGGGCAGTTCTAACCCCCCCACCCCCCCCTAAAACTCCATCTTACAAAAATTTAGGGTAGGTATTAACAAAACCGCCCCCAATAGCACCGACACTAAAAGTTTGGACTTTTAAGGGCAGTTATGGAAGAGATAAAAAATTATGCTAAAATATACTTTTACCCCCCCCCCTAAAATTCCTCATTACAAAATTTGGGGGAAGTTATAAACCCCCCTCGTAGGTACCTACAAAGGCAGTTTGAAAGCCCCCCTAAAACTCCATCTTATAAACCTTTTGGGATGGTTATGAACGTCCCTCATATAAACTTACAGGGGGTGTTTTGAACCCATCTCATTGTAACATAAAAGGACAGTTTTGAACCCCTCTCTTAGTCACATATGAAGGTGGTTTAAAACCCCCCCTCATAGAAACATACAAAAACGATCGAAAACCCCCCTATAGCCATAATAAATCATAATAAAATATTTGTTTTTCTAAATACCAATATTGCAATATCATTAGGGGATGGAATTGAACCACCAAACTCCTGCTTGTAAGGAAGGCGATCTTCCATTGAGCTAGAACCCTTTAAGAATTGGGCAAAGGATCAATATTAACAGCAAGATTGCATCATTTGTAATTCTAAGAAAAAACAATAATATCTAAATACAACCATGTTTAGAATCCATTTTTTATTTCCAAATACAACCATGCTTAAAATAACTCATCAACAACCTACATTATTGTTAGAATAATCAACCCGTAGTTTACCCATTTAGATATTAATTTAATTAATTCTGTCTTATTAGCCTAGTTCATGTGTCCCACCTTGTGCAAGTTGTGTTTTACCTATCCATAGTGGTCAAAATTGCCTCATTTGACTCATGTAGCACATGGGAAAGCCCAAGGAATCAAATCTGCTTTATTCCTGGCCTCCTAGGCGCCCTTCTGCTTTTTCTGCTTTATTCCCTGCTTTTTCAGTGTTTTAAGGCAAATAGAAAAGATAGACTAGGTGAGGTGAACTAGTTTTTTGTCCTCTTCATCCTCCACTCTTTTCTCCATGGAAAAGCATGTATGAGCTGCCATTCCACCACTCTTTAGCTTGCCTAAGCCATTTTTCTAATTCATGAGCTCCATGACAGATTTGGGATCAACTTTTTACACCTATGGGGGATTTGCTTATTTTTAGTAAGCCTGCTTTATGCTAGATTCAAATTGCTCCTCATGCATTCGAATCCCTGATGTATGTTATTTATTCAGAAACCTATGTTATTACAGGGTTGGCTATTGTAGTGTTCATCTCCAATTTCAGTCTCTTTTGTGAGTGATTTTGCATGATCAATTGTTAATTGTTGTGAGTAAAATTAATCTATCACCGGGTTCAATTTCCACATGGTATCAGAGCTAGTGTAGATTGTTTCTCTCCTTCAAAAATTGTTTTGCGGGTTCGACATCAGTGACTGGGAGCCTTCTACTGACAGCCGGGACATATTTTCTAAGCTATGGATCAATCACAGAAAACTATCTTGACTCCCTTCAATTTATTTGAATGGAAAGCAGAGATGGAGATACTATTGAGAGCGAAAGGCCTCTACAGGGTGACTACGGCAATAGAATAAGATCCCAATGTAGCTGCAGAGAAGATAAAATGGCACAATAGGAGGGATGAGACTTATGGCCTCCTGTGTCTGAGTATTTCCAGAGACCTCCTTTTCCATCTCGATGGATTGACATCACCGAATGAAGTATGGGAGAAGATTTTTGATCTTTTTGGAAAGACAGATGAGATTAGGGAACATCAAATCGAAAATGAGCTGATTTCTCTGAGTCCAAATAGCTTTGAATCCCTGCAGCTATATTTCTCCAAGTTCAAAGCACTAGTTTTGTCGCTGAAATAGTGTGGGATCGAAAAAAATATGATCAGCTCGTACTGGCCATCCTCTCAAAGCTAGGCCCTGACTATTCAGTGTTTGTTTCGACCTTCTATTCCACAAAACTGACAGCTCGAACCTGGAAGATGCCTAGCCTTGCAGATTTCATGGAATCTCTCACACAAGAACAAGACAAGCTGGTGATGATGGGCACCATCAAACCATCCAAAGATCAAGCTTTGATTGCTGGAGATTCGAAGGTGGATTCAAAAGGAAAAAAGAAAGCTAAAAAGCCACCTGAGCAAAAGAGAGACAAGAAACAGTCTCCAAAGGATCCACAAGGTCCCAAGAAGAACTACCAGAAGAAGAAAAACAAAGGTGAAATGAACAAGTGCGCATAATGCAATAAGGGCAATCACTCTGAAAGCTCTTGTATGAAAAAGAAAATTGATATGCTGACCCAACTCCTGGAGAAGAATGGCATCTCCCTTCCAGAAAGCTCAAAGAAGAGAGACGGAGGATCAAGTTCAGATGACAGAGAGAGAGTTCATGCATTGGTTGCTGGCACATCAAGCTCACCCAGTTTTATCATTGATTCTAGAGCTTCAAGACACATGGTTTCGACTAAGGAGGCCTTCTCCTCACTGGAAAAGTTGAAAGGACCATCTATAGTACTGGGAGATGACTCTCTCACTGAAAGTTTGGGTAAAGGAAGAATATATCTTGATCATGGTCAGTTCAACAATGTGCTGTATGTGCCTGGTCTTGCCTCCAACCTCCTATCAGTGTACCAGATCACCCACACTGGGTCTCCTAAGAAAGTCATATTCTCACCTAATGAAGTTGAGATCACAGAGATCTCAACTGGTAGAGTCATTGCAAAAGGAGTTGCGAATCATGCTCAAAAGGTATACATGTTCTCACACTTCCTACCTTACTCAAACCCCTCTGCTCTTCTGATTCATGCTAATGAAGCAAGCAAGATTTGGCATGAAATATTTGGCCACCTAAACTACAAATATCTTTCTGATCTTAGTGAAAAAGAGATGGTCATAGGGTTTCCCAAGATAAAATTTTCCGAAGGAGTCTGCCAAGGTTGTATCCTAGGAAAACACCAGAGCACAAATTTGAGAGAGCTAGTCATGAGAGAACCTCTGCACCCCTCGAGCTGATCCACAGTGATGTTGCTGGCCCGTTCCCTCATATGTCCATGAGTCAAGCCAAATATGCATTGACTTTCATTGATGACTTTTCCAAGTATTGCTGGGTTCACTTCCTGAAACACAAGTCTAAAGTTTTTGTCCTATTCAAAGTCTTTAAGGCTTTGGTTGAAAACCAGTCTGGAAGGAAACTCAAGGCCTCAGATCTGACAATGGTGGTGATTATGTCAAGTCTGAGTTTATTAATTATTGTGCAGATGCAATTATTCAGATGCAACATTCTATCCCTTACACACCACATCAAAATGGTGTTGCTAAGAGGAAGAACAGATCATTGAAGGAGATGGCAACATGCATGATGGAGGCCAAAACTTTGCCACCAAAGTACTGGGCCAAAGCTATCAAATGTGCAGCCTATATTCAGAATAGGGTGCCTCACAAACAGCTTGATGGCATGACTCCTTTCGAAGCATGGAGTGGGCACAAGCTAGATGTGACCCATTTCAGGACTTTTGGCTCAAAGGCTTGGGCTAGAATTCCAACAGAGAAGAGGAAGGATTTGCAGCCCCAAAGCCAAGAGTGTCTTTTTGTTGGATACTCTGAATATTCAAAAGGGTACAAACTGATAAATTTGAGCACAAATAAATCCTTCATCGAAAGGTGTGTTCAGTTTGAAGAAGAACCCTTTGCAGCAGCGGAAGTTGGTGAAGCCTCTTCACCACCTGAACCTCAAGAAGTAAGTAAAGAGTTTGTTGAACATGCTGATTCTGATTTTTTTGATGGAGATGAGTTTATTGCAGACCCTAACAGCCCTACAAGGCCAAAATGGGCAGCCAAGGCACTACATGCAGCAGGAGAGCTAGCTGGGGATCCCAATGACCCAAGGAGGACTAGATCTCAGTTTGAGAGTGGTCTGTGCATGAAGGATCTTATGTTTGCTGAAAAATGATATTTGATGGTGGATTCTGATCCTTAAACATATGAATAAGTAGCAGGAGATCCAAGATGTCAAACAGCCATGAAGGAGGAGTTCAGCTCACTCCAGAAGAGCAACACATGGGAGCTAGTGGATCTTCCCCCAGGGAGAAAACTAGTACAGTGTAAGTGGGTCTATAAGAACAAATTTGCTGCTAATGGTTCACCACTGAAGTACAAGGCCAGATTGGTAGCCAAGGTCTACTCATAGGTTCATGGCATATATTACAATGAGACCTTTGCCCCAGTGCCAAAGATGGATTCCATCAGGCTAGCTCTAGCCATTGCAGCCTCAAGGCAATGGGAGGTACATCACATGGATGTAAAATGTGCCTTCCTGAATGGAGATCTCACTAAAGAGATATATATGCAGCAGCCTAAAGGTTTTGCTACTAACCCTTCTCTTGTGTGCAGGTTGAGAAAGTCATTGTATGGGCTAAAGCAAGCCCCCAGGGCTTGGTATGCCAAGATCGATAGCTTCTTACTATCACTGAATTTTGTTCGGTGAAAATAAGATCCAAATGTCTATTTGAAGTTAGTTAATGGTTCATTAATTATCATTGTGTTATATGTTGATGACCTCCTCATTACAGGAAGCTCAAAGGCTGATATTGATTCCTTAAAAGGAGCTATGAACCAAGCCTTCTCCATGACATATTTGGGGCTCTCAAGTCAATTTTTGGGGCTTGATATTTCTCAAACGAAAGCTGGAATCAAGGTGCACCAGTCCAAATTTTCCTTGGACTTTCTAAACAAATTCAAAATGAAGTATTGCAAAGCAAGCAAAACTCGTTCCTTTCAGGAGTGAAGCTGGAAGAAGCTGACTCTTCACCGATGGTAAACAATACAATATATAGGCAATTGATTGGATGTTTGTTGTATCTAACACATACTAGACCTGATATTGGTTATGTAGTAAGTGTGGCTTCTATATTCATGGATTAGCCTCAAGATATCCATTGGAAAGCAGCCAAAAGGATCCTTAACTTTGTTCAGGGAACAAGGACACATGGGATCTTCTATAAAGCAAAATCTGATCTTGATTCGATTGGATTCACTGACAGTGATTGGGCAGGTGATAGCATAGATAGAAATTCCACATCAGGATATGTGTTCATGCTTGCAGAAGGGCCAATCAGCTGGTCAAGCAAGAAACAGAGTGCCATTGCACTCTCATCTACAGAAGCAGAGTACAGAGGAGTTGTCAATGCAGCAACTCAATGTTTATGGTTGCAGGGTTTACTTGGAGAGTGTGGCTTCTAACTAGAGTACTCAACTACCATCTACTGTGATAACCAGAGTACCATTTGAATCTGCAAAGATCCAGTTTAGAAGCAGAGAACCAGACACATTGAGATCCATATGCACTACATCAGAGAACTTGTGCATGATGGCACCATTCACCTACTCTTCTGCTCATCTTCAGAACAAGTAGCTAATATCTTCACTAAATCATTTTGTGAGAATAACTTTAGCAATCTCAAATCACTGCTGGGGATTGCTGATCATGCTGTGAAAGCATTAGTGAAGACAGGATTCCAAAATTTTGTTTTACAGTCCATGTTTAAGGGAGGATTTTCCCAAGTTGGTTTTGCCTCTTTTCTTGTTTAAATGGACATGCAGTATGTAAA
Organism: Pseudotsuga menziesii; assembly: GCA_001517045.1. Classification (NCBI taxonomy): domain Eukaryota; kingdom Viridiplantae; phylum Streptophyta; class Pinopsida; order Pinales; family Pinaceae; genus Pseudotsuga; species Pseudotsuga menziesii. The sequence continues at coordinate 134,087 of LPNX010904327.1, forward strand.
GGGTGACTAAGCTTTGTTGCTAGGCCCTATAATTTTCTGATATATTACTCATAAGTCAGGCTTAAGGGGGGGTGTTAGAATAATCAACCCATATTTTACCCATTTAGACATTAATTTAATTATTTCTGTCTTATTAGCCTAGTTCATGTGTCCCACCTTGTGCAAGTTGTGTTTTACCTATCCATAGTGGTCAAACTTGCCTCATTTGACTCATGTAGCGCATGGGAAATACCAAGGAATCAAATCTGCTTTATTCCTAGCCTCCTAGGCGCCCTTCTACTTTTTCTGCTCTATTCCTTGCTTTTTCAGTGTTTTAAGGAAAATAGAAAAGCTAGACTAGGTGAGGTGAACTAGTTTTTTGTCCTCTTCATCCTCCACTCTTTTCTCCATGCAAAAGCATGTATGAGCTTCCATTCCACCACTCTTTAGCTTTCCTAAGCCATTTTGCTAATTCGTGAGCTCCATGACAGATTTGGGATCAACTTTTTACACCTATGGGGGATTTGCTTATTTTTAGTAAGCCTTCTTTATGCTAGATTCGAATTGATCCTCATGCATTCGAATCCCTGATGTATGTTATTTATTCAGAAACCTATGTTATTACAGGGTTGGCTATTGTACACTGATTTAATACAGTTTAGTGTTCAGCTCCAATTTCAGTCTCTTTTGTGAGTGATTTTTCATGATCAATTGTTAATTGTTGTGAGTAAAATTAATCTATCACCGGGTTCAATTTCCACAATGCTCATATCTAGACAACACAAGCAAATGCACTATTAACTAAACAAAAGTATTTTCAATACATAAATATTACATGCAATAAGTGATGAGTGTTATATAGAGATCTTATTACTCTTGCCTAACCCATTGTATATGTTTCTCATGATCCTTTTTAGCTAGATCTATGTTCCCAATTCTTAGTGCCTTATCAATTCTCTAAGCCTGACATGATTAAATCATCCATCAATGTCACTTGGATTTGATTTCATTGGTTGCTTACTACTCACACCCATTTCCAACATTATAACCGTCACTTTTAATTACAAAGATGCTTGTCTCATTTGAATCTCCATTTGAAAATGTTGGAATGCCAATGGATTGGTAGGTAGGGGGATGAGCACCTTTCTAATATTGAAAAAATATAATATCATGTGTAAGGTGGATTAATGCATCTAGTATACAGATTTAGTGAAACATGGTTACTGTATTTATATAATCCTCTATATAATATTCTAAGATCATTGATCACATCTAAAGTAACAAGAAAAAACAATGAAAACTTATATCCTTATATAACGATCAACGCGTTTGTGGAGATCATATAGAAATTTACCAAGCATTAACAAGACTCTTCTTGCATTTTCCAGCAAATAAAATTAGTTACAAATAGTTGATACTTTTGAGGAAAAGTATAACTAGAATTTTTCAAGCATGAAAATGGTATGCAACTCGTTCTACAACCAAGCAAATTTGCATAAATATTAGAGAAAACCTGGAGGGTATCAGTAAAAATTTGGCATACATTTATGATCATGAAAAACTGGTACGTGATAAACTACAATTCAAAAGTAACATTGAAGACACGAACTTTGAAAGAGGAACTATATGCCAAATTTTGGTCATTTTGATACATTGCTATGACATGTGAGTAAGTGTCAGTTTTACAAGAAGCATAGTTCCTAAACTGGTCATTTGATGATGTGAAATCCACAAATAGCACCAATTACACAATAGGTTGTTGACATTAGTTCTATTAGGGGGTGGAGGTATTTCCCATCGGTTATCCTCCAAAACTTGGAGTTGTGGGAGGGTTGTGCTAAGGAATTATCCCCAAGGCATACGATGAGGATTAGAATTTTTCTACCAAGGTAGTTTGGTCGATTTAATCGACAATTCCACGTATGGGTTCTATTTGGAGTTAGATCAATATAGTTGACACTCCAAGATATTTCGACAAGGGAAGGATAAGATATGGAAGATAGTTGTGAATTAGAAGAGATGAAGCATGTAGTTAAGGATGTTGAGGAAGTTAACTGTCATAGTTTGATTGATTAGTTATGATAAAACTCTTTCTTTACCTATGTGGGATAAACTTACTATACCATGTACTTGGCATCATGGTTATTAGTTGCTAAATATTGATGATTAGATTACGATTTATCATGCTTATTAATTATTAATTACAATTGGACTGTGATTATCTTGCTTGTTAATTATGTTTATTAATGATTAATTATGATTGGAGTATGATTAACCATTTTTCTAATTATGCTTATTAATGTTTGATTTTAGTAACTAGGATTATTAATTATTTATTAAATTTATTAATTATTTAATGGTTGGATCATGATGTGTGGGTGCATGTTGTTTGGTTTTAAAGATAAAATGAAGTCTTGGCATAGATATAAAATATAATATTATTAGTTTAAATTCTACTTGTTAGGTGCATATTTATTGGTTTTAAATTTTGGGATAACTTCGTTGGATGATCTGATCACTTTTATGACCCTCCCTAGAAGAAGTGGAGGTTTTCTTCTGAATGGAAGGAGGTGGAGTAACAAACAAGGCATGGAGGAATGGGTATAAGAGAGAGAAGGTTAAAGGAAGAGGGGATGGTTGTTTTGTGTGGAAGGATATACCACAAACATTGGAGTTGGGTTGTTTGTAGATTTCACAAGTATGGAGGGCTATAAAACTGAGAAGTTTTCTAGAGATAGTAGTTGGAGAACTGCTAGTTGGATGGGAGGTAAATCCTAGTTTAACCACTCTTGGAGCACCAGAGCACTGGAGAAGAACAATTGGATCTCATAACAACATATATTTAAGAGGTAACTATTAAGTTCCTCTTGTTTCAAGTTCTTCAATATATTAGAAAAATGAATTATAGGAAAATCATGCAGAATGTTAGTAAGTTTCAAAGTGTGATTTTAATGTTACTAAGTTTCATATGCAACCTTATAATTAATTATTTAATATTTTTTTAATTATTGATAGATAAACTATTTTGATAGTATTTAAGGACCCACAGGGATCCTTACAAATAGTTTGTTAGTGTGGATAAGATAGTGTGAGGTGAAGTTTGATGTATATGTAACATTGTTTGGTGAGAATAGATCATTGATAGCAATTTTTGGTGTGTAGAAACAATGTGAATCCTTCCCTTTTCTACAAGGAATCAAATTTTGTTTAGGGGCTTAACTCCCTCATGAGAGGCTTAGGAACATGAGAGATCCTTGAGACCTAATCTTTTGTACATATCTAGGATTTGGTTAGCATAGGAGATTGAATTGATTTTGTAGCTGAGATTATAGTGTTTTGTGAGTGAATATCAGAATGTCTGAAGTTTCAGTTTGTTGATGCCTATGTGTTTTGTGTGAATATGTGTGACTCTGTGGTTGGGTTTGTTAAATGAGACTTGCCAGTGTGGAGCAACCATCACTGAGAAGAGGAGCCTGAGTTTTGTTAAAGAATGATGTGATCACCCAAAGGATCAAAATGATATCTCTTACATTGGTCAAAGTCAAATATATATATATTCTTAGATTCATGGATACCATCATTTCCCATGGTGCATTCGCATTGGCTATCTTGTTCTAGAGCATACAAACACAACTACTATTGTTCAATTCTTTCCTTTCCATCTTGTGTGAATGTTAATGGGTTTCCACAATCTCATGACTTGTATATATTGGAGCCTCAACACGTAGTGAATATTCACCGATTTTGAGAACTTAATTACTAAGTTGTTTTCTTACAAATCCAACAATGGTTAAATAGACCAATTTCTCACCTAGGACACTAGAATATCTTGGTTGGGGTTTTCTTCAAGATGAAAAAAGAATCAACGAAATGTCACAGGAGTCACTTGATCGATGGAGAATTCTTCCTCTATATCTTTCATGGAGAATGCCGGAGAATTTATTGGAATCCACAGTGATTTTGCAGAAATCAACAAAAGCATCAAGATGGGGCTCTCTAGTTTTTTTCATTTAGATCGGTTCCATCAATCATGGAATATGTAGTAGACCAATCAAGTATCTAGTTGGTTGGGCTTGAATTTCTCATATCACTCATATGAGATCACTATGAGAGGATATGGCATTATATTCAATTGAAAGTTTGTTGTTAAGTATGGTTTTTAACGAGAAAGCATTACAATGACAAAAAGGAATGCAGTAGAAGATAGATAATTGCTAAATAGTCTGAGATGCTTGTGGATCATAGAAATTATACCTCATTGCGATCATGAGGCATGCATGTGGGGATTTTTTTCCATTAGTTCAAGAGAGATCCTGGATCTAGAAGTTCAAAAGCATACCTTTGTGAGGGTCACGATACATTGCAAGCGGTAATGGTGTCTTATGATGTTAGGAAACTTGGGCTATATCTAGGAGACTATACCATTTTGTGGAATAGGGAATAACTTAAACGAGTATTATGTATCCAAGAACTATTTTCAAAAGACACAACTTCTAAAGAATGTTGGTCACGTTTTTGTTCATTTAATCTGTGTTCTCTATCTAGGAGTTTTTCCTCACTAATGTAAGCCTTAAGATGGGGTGTTAGAGTTTAATGCTTACGTTGGTGTAATAAAGTCGCATTCTATTACAAGTGACTAATTAGTTATAGAAGTTGTTAGGATGTCTTAAATATTCTTGCAATATATTTTTCTAAACCAAGAATAAGTTAGATCCTATTTGAGCATGTGGTTGAGATATTATCTCAACACTTTGTTAGTATGGATAAGTTTGTATATCCATCTTGAGGCAAAACTTGATGTGTAAGTATGCAATGTTATTTGATGGTAATAGACTACTCAAAGAAATTTTTGGTGTGTGTAAAAACAATGTCTACTCTTTCTTTCTCTACACAATCAAGTCTTGAGATGGGTCCTCCTCCCTTGATGGGAGATAACCTACAACCTCCCTTTAAAACAAAGTTGAATATGTGTCTACCCTCATTTTGTTGAAATCTATGATAAAATAATATTTGTATGTTTTGTTGAGATCTATGGTAAAAAATATTTGTGTTTATCCTGAACCTTCACAATCAAGGTAAAGAAGACTCAATGTGTCATAATGATTATTTACCAAGCCATGCTCATTAGTGGCACTTTGTGTTCTTAGATTTATATGAATAGTTCCTAACCAAAGTTTGCAATAATTGATTACAATTGTTGATGGAAATATTTTGAACAACAATGAAGTTTAAGTAAGAATTTTTGTTGTACAAGAATGAAGTTTAAGAGAAGAATTTTTGTTGTATGGGATTTTTCTAACTTAAAAAACAATGTCTATTTCGTTTAGAACTGCAATTCTTCCCCGATAAGAAGATTACAAATATTAAGAGTTGCTTGTGTGGAACATCGTAGAAGGGCCAAAAAGTTTATTCATTGCCATATAATTACAATAGCAATACTTTAATTATTCTACATCATCGAAGAATCCTACATTATTAAACGAGGCATTGTAGGATTGCAATCTTTTTTAAGATACTGTTACCATGGTTTGTGAATACACCATTCACATATAATTTTGGAGGCACTTTCCTACTCATTTCTCCCTAAGTATCTCGATGATAAAAGACTACGTCACGTGCTCCCCACGTGCTCCCTAAGCATATGGATGGCAAAAGACCATATAGTAAAGTAAAACTATTTTATGATTATTATAAATTATTACATGGGTGTGAAAATTCATAGCTTTCTCGTTTTCACCCAAGTATATGAACCGTAAAATTTCATAAAATTATTTTATAATTATTATAAAAATATGGAAGTTCACATAAAGTTGACTTGTGCAAATTTAAAAAAAATTTAATGTCCAAGTGGAGAATAAAGGTTGATTTGATTTTATTATCAAATATATAGAGTGCAATACTTATTATTACCTTACCTATATTTATAAGAGATCTATAATTAAATTTGTAGAATTTAAATTAGAAAATATACTATTAATAATTATATTAAGGTATTTATATTTTATAATTTGTGGTAGAAAAGGAAGGTTTTTTCTATATTGCAAGAAGATGTGATGTCAAAAATTATTTTATGGATGTCAATTTGTGTCATTTAACTTAACTTGTGGTTTATTGGGAGGACAAGTTAAGTGGTTGCACTAGTATAATATGCCCTTAACATATAGCCACTATGTTGAATTATTTTATTTTTATGTGAGAGTAAAGACCCATTAACATGCATTTGATCGAATATAGTTTTTTCATGTGGTTCACGACACTAGGACTGATGCTCGTTGTGTGCATAGAATACCCTTCTTTTTTCTGCCAAGGATATAGGAGACTAGGATTTGTCATATCAAAGGTGTCTCAATTAAAATCCCAACATGTCACTAACTAGAATTGAACATGCATAGGGAGGATAATACTTCTCTACTCAAACTAAACTCAATTGACATTTGATGCAATATTATTAAATAATGTTAAGAATTTATATACACTTGTTTCATAAATAACGTTTAATCATTTTATATAAAATGGTATAATGTTTTTGCTAATAATGTAGAATTAGTATTTACATAATAAACATATGTGTATATAAATTTTTAAAAGTTAAACCTATAAAAGAAAAAATAGTTTGACAAGTTTCAAGGATAATTAATTATATCATACAAGGAATGAATAAATTAGAAGCATTTTTTCCAGGGAGGCAGGTGCAGGTGGGATCATCTTTGATCCCGGAGGAAATATATTGTCGTCTTATTCTTGGGGCCTGGGTCGAAAAACCAATAACGAAGCTAAATGGCTTGTTCTCTTCTTTGGTTTGGAGCAATCCAAGCAACTTAAGATCACCAAAATAATTGTGATGGAAGACTCCAAGAAAGTTATCTACAAAATGATCAATGCTTACAATAAGGGAGCAGTCAAAATTCGAAGAGTCTATGAGCGAATCCAGAAAACTTCTACAAGTGTCCAAACCATATATTACCACATTCTAAGATGTAACAACATCAAAGTAGATAAGCTGGAAAATAAAGGTGAAAAGCTAAAAATGGGATTTTCTAAGGTTAGTGGCATATTGAAACACACAAGCTATGTCCCCTAGGATCACTAACAAGGTGGAAGAGGTTCCTGGATGGCCTAGTGCTTGGCCACACCACAAAGTTTAATTTTTTTTCAAATTAAAATTTATAATTTGTGTTAGGGGAAAATCTCCCACTTTTCATCGACCCTCTAGCCAGCAGGAAACATGGCCTCTGTCGCCCAACTGTCACTTTCAGGAAACCCATGTGAAGGGATTTAATGTAGGCCCAGTCTCGAAGGACAATATTTCTCGCATGAGCCATGGATTACCCCTGTAAGAAGCCACATTCAGTCTCCTTTGGTCATTCTCCTCGTTCAGACTCTATTCTCGATGGTGAAGAGAAAGGTTCCCTTGAAGTAGCTAACGTCTCTCCCGGAGATGACTTTTTTGGTGCAGTGAAGAAACCCTGGGGTGCAGTATTCGGTTTCACTGGTGTTGTGATGAATAATTGTGGAACTGTGAAAGACAATTGTGGAGCTTTGAGTGAATTTCAAGGAGAAGTGAATGATAATCGAGGTGCAGTGAATTATTTTTGCAGTGTACGAAATGAACCTTTTGTTGCAGAGAAGGCTCTTGTATTCAGAGAAGATAAAGGGTTACTTGGTACAGGTGTTCTTGGTGCAATGAACATGTTTCTTGGAATAGTCAAGGTTGGTAAGGTGCCTCAACTCTCGCTCTTCTTGGGATCCCTCAGTCTGGTAGATAAGGACCGACAATCCGGCTCTCAAGCAAGTTATCTCGTGAAGCAATTTGTTTTTCCTCTGTCCCAAGGCGCTATGGAAGAAAAGGATGTAACCTTGGAATACCTTCAGGAAACTTTGATTGATATCAAATGACACATATGATGGTTGTATGACATTATGAATCGAGGTGCCATCGAAGGAAGCTCAACTGCTGAAGAAGTAAAATGGATGGCCTGACAAATGGGTAACCATGATGTATGTATTGAAGATAACCATAGAGACCTACATGAGCTTATGGGTACTATTGGTTACATGAAGGAGGACAGACATAATCTAGTAAGCATGAACCAAAGAAGCCACTTTCAAAACTCCCCTGTTAGAGATCATCCCATGGAGGAAACCTCAGTAGTATAGCCCGAAAACGACCCTAAAGGAAAGCAGCCGAAGTAACACAAGTTCAATGGTAGTTTATGTTTTTTTGCATTTTGGTTTTAGATGTCTTTGTTCGTATATACGCTACTAAGGGTGAAAGATGGCTTAATAGGAACAGTAGCAGTTTTTAGTTTTTAGTTTCAATAAAAAATAGTATAGTTTTGTTGGGAAAAAATAGTATGTTTTGCAGATCTAAGAACTCTGTTTTTGTACTTATGGTTGTAAACAACCTTTTTTTATATAATCTAAATATCTTCCTGCTTTTTGTTTAAAAAAATGAGAAGCATTTTTAATAAAGTTAATGTGTTCATAAGCTTGAATTTTGGGATTTATTTTGTTGACAAAGTTATTTTTTTTATCAAGGCTTAGGAGTGACCCATCCTCATGGTGGATGCTTTAAATCATTTAAAGACATTTAATTAACTCTTATAGTTGGTGAAAATATCAACAAGAAACCTTGACTTTCTAATAGTTTCTCACTCATGAGGAAGATGTCATGTAATGTTACACCAAAAATAAAAATAAAATAATTAAAAATTCCTTATGTACATTATCATTTTTTTTTGCCAAAAAAACATAACTATATTCAAAGAGAACACTATTACATTTTTCAAATATTGTTATAGCATGATCAGAATACCACAAAAAAATAGCATCTAAAAAGAACATCAAGTTCCAATCCAAATTATACATTTTCCAAAAAAAAAAATTAGATTTCATCAATCTATATCATCTCTTTTATATATCCAACTATTGCTATTGTTTATGTCCATTGTTTTTTAAAACATAAAAGAAACTTGTCCTCCAACTCAGATATATATAACGCAATTATGTTGAGCTAGATAATTATTGTGAATGGTCAGTTCCTGGAAAGGGGGATGATAGTACTCCAATGAGGTCCCTTCTGTAAGGATAAAACCTTCCATGTTGGAATCTTGGTTTAATAAATATATTTTTTGAGAATTCAATGATGAAAAATACAAAGATAGTAGGCAATTATATATGGATGATAAACATAGGGACATGTCTTTTCATTTAATATACATGCCACACAATATAACTTAACTAATTGATTGTTTAACCTAAATAGTAATAAACCAATGAATAATATACATTAAGGTATATTACAAGTCATCTAGCCTTGAAAAGGTTCAACCATGAATCTTGTGTAAAGAGCACTCAATTTGAACTTCTTAAATGCTTATATAGTTGTAACTTGAATAGAGTTGTTATGCTTGACAAAATTTCCTTTGAGAAACACATAAGTGTGATTGATGTTGAAAAAGTAACTATTTCCACGAATAATGGTAGCACAGGTTAAAAATTATTGAAATAATTCGTTACATTTCCATTCAAATTTCTTCCTACATATGATCTTGTAGGTAAAAACATAATGAGTATAGGGTATGTTATTGTGAGTTTCCAATCTAATATCTTCCTGAAAAACTTGTGTCACCATAGAATTTCCTTTGAGAAAATCATAATTGTTTTTTATGTTGATCTCTGGTATTTTTGCGTGCGTTAGTATGTCACCATTCTTCCACTGACCATTGGCTTTCTTGATAAAGAGCGTTGGATCTTCAAATATTGTTAACTTTGTGATATTCTCCATTTATTTCTTGGAATACTTTAGTTTTAGTGATTCATGGTCACATTGAAATGCAAAAACTTGCAAAGAATATATAACTTCATGAGTTTGAGAACATTTTGGGTTTTTATCTATTTTCGCCATTATGATTAGGGACATTTCCACTTCCTTTATTTCTATGATGATACTTTTCTACCCTTTTTGTTGTTTCACAATTGTTACTGATATCATCTTTATATTCATCATTATGATGTTGGATATATTCATCATCTTTGCAATCGTTTATCGACATCATGTTCATTCACGTTTGGTGCATGTATATTTTTGTTATCGTTATCCTCAACAAGTACTTCTTTAGGTTCATTAATATGTTGAACTGTATGTTTGTTTTTTGTTATTGTCATTCACAACAACCTCTTTTATATATTCGTTTTGGGCTTCTACATTCTGGTATTCATGTATGTCATTTTTATCTTCCTTTCTTCGTCATTGTTATCCTCTCCCTTATTAAGTTCTTGGTTTTGGTTTGGATTCCTGGAATGGATTTCGATGTGCCATTGTTATTGTGTTTCACTAACCATTTTTAACGATTTTGTTTTTGTAGTTGTGTAGACTGGACCATTCATGTGATTCTTTTATGTTCCTTGAATTAAACTACAACAAACTTCTAGCATATATGTATGTTTATTGCTAGGTATTTTATTTTTCATCTTTTATTTCGACCAATGGTTCATTTCTAGCATATGTGTATGTCTATGTCTAGGCATTGTTTTTTGCATTGTATGGAATTAGGTTGTTTCTAGTAGTGGTAATAATTCTTGGGGCCCAATAGATTATCAAGGGATGAGTCCCATGTCTTATATATCATAACTGAAGTTTTGAGGCATTTAATTAATAAAGGAGTCATTGAAGCACCACACTTCACCTCCAACATAATCCTTTTCCTCCAAGTGGTGATGTTATTTCCTTTAGAATCTTCACATAATTAGGTATGGATCTTGGGGCCTTGACATGTTTACGGGTGTAAACCAAAGCCATGGAAAGCAAAAGAATATTTTAGGCATCCAAGGATAAATGGCACCTTGAACCACCACTCATGATATAGTTCTAAATCCATGAAAGAGTTCTCTAATAGTAACATTGAACCTCTCTAGGTAATATTTAGTATCCAAGAAGGGATATGGGTTCCATTAGGAGGATTTGAGCACTAGTTATGGGGTTTTGGGAACTAGACATGGCCAATCATTAGAGGAAATTTGGGGTCTAAAATGGGCCTTATAAGAAAACATGCCAACAATAAATTTTGTGAGTTGGAATTTAGGAACCAATAGAATTTCAATAAAATGAGTCAACCATAATGATTGAATTGACATATTTGTCATAAAAGAAAACTATTTTTTTGTTCGTATTTTTGACATATCTCCCTGTTTTTTTACCCAAATTCCGAGTGGGAGAGCTCGTTGGATGCAGAATTCAATTCCACATCCAACGAGTACCCACACTACATACTTTTGATAGACCCCGTTACCCCAAAAATAAGAAATACCTGAAAAAATGTGATGATGATGTCATCATCATGTTTTTCAAGTATTTCTTATTTTTGGGGTAGCAAGGTCCATTAAAAGTATGCTTACTCGTTGGATGCATAATTAAATTCTGCATCCAATGAGCTCTCCCACTCAGAATTTGAGTAAAACCACAGGGAGATATGTCGAAAATACGAACAAAAAAGTAGTTTTTTCATTCTTCTTCCAAAATGAATAACTATTATTTTATTATTTTAACTATTATTTTATTATTTTCCTTAGGAGGCCCATTTTAGACCTCAAATTTCCTCTAATGAGAGGAAACCCAATCCTTAGGCTCTAAACTAAGATTTTAGGGATCAAGGCAATGAATAAGGCCTCAATCGATAATATAACAAAGATCTAGGACACCTTAAGTATTCTAGTGGAAATATAAACACCATTAGTAGGTTTTGAGTTTAAGAGATGAGCTTGAAAACCCTAAACATGGTTTGAGGAGGAAGACAAACATCTCATGCCTGGAAGATATTATGGCTTATAGACCATGCATTAGGTAAAATACCACCACGTAATCATTAAAATAACTTGTCCATTAAGCAGTGTTCATTATACCCTAAATTGTGCCCACTTAGTAATCAATCCAAGGTTTATTTCTAGTAATCAAACTGTTTCCACAAAATAATCTTTATTAATCCATAAACAAAGGTACCTTAACTTAAAAATAAGCATAAGTAGTGGTGAAAGCCACTTTTGTTTTATGTCAACTACACATTAAAAAATGCCTTTAAAGAGGGGATGCATCATTATAATAATAATAATAATAATTACAAGAGGATGTCCCAAAATACCCCTTTCAATGTTTCAATGGCTTCATAAAAATGCTCCAAAGTGGGAATAGTCAGGATTAGCCCTTTCCAAAAGATGGATTGATGCTCGATCCATGTTAATCCATCATCCAAGATGCACAAATCAACTATGGTGTACCAAGAAATCTAATAGACGACAAAGAAATCGGGCCATGAATGTCTCTATGATGGAAAAAATCTCCTAGAATGTAATTAACCTAGGCTTGGATCTTGTATACGATAGAGTGAAGGATATGATTTTGTGAGAAAAATCATAGGCACTATGCCTATAGTGGGGCTCTTGTACAAGATCACTAATGAGGAAGGGGGCGTTTCTTGTGAGCACATTGGATTTGTTGAATTTGGTAAGATAGTCGAGAATAGATGCCCATTAGAGGCCTCCATGACCTTCTATGAATTTCGTGACCACCATGGCAAGGTAAGTCATTCGGAAATTTGCAATCATTTTTTATTGTTGTTATTTTTATGAGTTGGGTGGTGTTTTTCTTTGCAAATGGGAAACCCTCATTTTTTGCTGATGTGATGATGTGTCATTGTTGTTAGGGAAGGGCTGGTGAAATCAGATGAGATTATGCTCGATGTCTTTAGGATGCTTGTTTCCTTTGACATTTAGTATGAAGAGGACTATTTTATTATACTCATGGATGAGGTCTCCGCGGCAAGTCTAGTATTTCCTCATTTAACCTACTCCTTAGTTTTATGGAATTCATCCAAATATGTAGATTAATAACCATAAACATTGATATGCCTTGAACTAGCCCATATTGTGTGTCATCAGATATAAAGGAAACCAACCACAAGCCCTTGCCTCTGCCTTTTTCTTTTATGCCTTAGATTCTTCTTACTTCGCTTTTTCTATCTTTTTTTTAGTGGTCTCAAATAAACTATTGGTTCTAGATCTGGTAAATGCCAAGGAAATGGCTCTGTGTGGGTATGTTGAGGTTTCCCAGGAGTATTCCGAGGTCACTAAGAGTGTGTTGGTTAAGGATGTTTTGTATTCCTGTCAGGACATTATTTTTTACTATCTCTGCATGCTATTTCTATGGATGCGATGCTTTTTGCATATTCTTATGGCCATGATTCTTTGTATAATGGAAAAGTTTTCTCTTCTGACTCACATAGAAGTAAGAAATATCATTGCATAATTAGAAAAAAAGGCATATTTTGGCCTGAGATTAAGAAAGTTTCCCACAAACACCTGTTATAGAGACAATCAGGGTTTCTATGGCCTGCAAGTCAGACACTTATGTAATAGATGTGCAGCCCTCTGTAGAGAAAAATACACTTAAAATTTGAAAGAATCAGGTGAAGTAGTTGTTTTTTGGTTGTGGTCTTTTTATTGATCTAAGCAAGTGAAGTAGTTTTTTCCATGCCATGCAAAACAATGATAATGAATAGAATTTCAATTACTTTTATTTTTCTTGATCCTAGGTGTGTTGAACATGTGTGAAACAAAGTTTCAAGAGAATATGTTATGTTCATGCATGTTCCTCTAAACTTGGAAAAAAGGTACATGATTTGGGAAAGGAAATCTCTACATTTGCCGTTGTAAAATGAGAATATTCCATGAGTTTTTCTTGAGTGCATGAAGTAAATTCATGAAAATTTTCAAATCACCATCAAAGTGTATAGTATTCCCCCTTTTATACTCATGGTTTTTTATGTGTTTGGACTGGCAATATGGCCATTTTACATGGGAAATTTTGTTTGGAGTTCATTATCATTTTTTTGCTTGGACTTACTTCTGGTAGTCCACTTATCAATTTATTTCCCCACGAAGATGTGGTATTGAAAAATATGTCATCTTGAATGATTTTTCTAGAATTCTTGGTGATAGTCAAACTAGAAGTATGTGAGGCATTGGAAATTTATTTTGTGATTTTCAGGACATAAATAAATTACTTCGATGTGAAGAAGAATTGAGAGGAATTGGGCCATTGAATACCACGTGTCAACTTAATACGCAGTTTGACAATGATGTGTTGATTACTAGAGAAGGCAATTTAGAGATTCTATCACATGTTTATGTAGGATGCCCATTTGCGAGTTATTTGATGAGTATCAATATCTCAGGGGACTTATTATTGGGTTGGTATGCATCTCTTTTAAGAGGGACATTGATCATACATGCAATATTTTTTTTTACAGAATGATTCTTTCCTAAATACTACTGCATTGGGTGGAGCACCCCACCCACCCCAAATGAGTGGAACACCACTTGGTGTTGATGGTGCAGGTGGAGGTCATGGAGGAAGAGGTGTGTGCTTGTTGCATTGAGGATGATGGAAAGGATTCAGAAGATACCTTGGGTGGAGATGTTTATGCTTGGTCTACTCTTACTAAATTCTAAAGTTATGGAAGAAGGGGTGGGACAACAAGTAGGGAAGGTGAATTTGGTGGTGGGAGAGGTGGGCGTCTCAATATCATTGTAAAGATAATTTTGAATGTCAATGGATTTATTAGTGCTGACGGAGGATATGGAATATTGATGGGTGGAAGAGGTTCGGGAGGGAGCATAATTCACCACGTGCCTAAATTGTAAGTTCAATCTATCTTCTTTATGCTTGAATTGGGATTTCCTAAAGCAGTATTCTTTCTATGTATATCCCCTACACTCTCGTGATTATGTCTCTTATAAACTATACAAATTATCCCTTAAGGATCTTAAGTGCAGGTTCCATACATATATGATATAACATCAATTACTAATTGGCCTTAATCCTCAATGCAATCTTATAAAATCAAACAATTTCTGGGAAATTTAATACTTGTAATTTTTAATTTTAGTCGTTACTTTCTGGTCCACGGATGTAATTTATAGAATCCCGTTAATGATCTTAAAACAAAAATAAATTATCTTGCAGATATTTGATAGTGGATTTATTGCTGGTTTGAATTGTTATATGTTTGGTTTCAATTTGAGAGTTTAATTGTGTAGGTTGTTCATAATTGTTGTTGCCAATAGAGTTTTCTCTAGCAATTAAAAATGGAACAACCGATTAACATGGAAAACAGATACACACATCCCTTTGCATGGATTCATGTGGAATAGTTCTCAATTTTTATTTTTCGTCTATATTAGCAGTCGTATAAATTGTTGGAGTTAAAGAGAGTTGGAATTTAGAGAATTAATGTACAACATGACATGTATGGGTGGTGATATGACATAATTTACTATGTCTTAATAGCTAATATAGGTAAAAATCGACAAGGTGTGTCATTTCCAACCCCACCACATCAGGCTATATAAGTCATCTTATTATTTTTTTGAAATCATATTTAATAGTTTATGATTGGACCTTCAGGTTTTTTTCCTTCTATTTTTATTCTTAATTACATATTGTGCTTTTATTTTATTCATGGTTTTATTTTTTGATTTTGTTTTCATTGAATTCACCTTCAAGTTTGTTTCATTTGTATCATTGAATTCACTTCAACTCACCTTTTATTGTATTTTTCCTTTTAGCATTCCATTGCACTTTCTAGTGCAATTGCTAATTGTAATTTCCAAGGTAGTTATGTGATTGATCATTGCAATATTGCCATTGTAAAAATTTCTACAAACCACTTTTATTATAAAACTGTATAGTTTAATCTCCTTAAAAATTGTGGTTGGTTTATATTATTATATAAAGACCCTACAATTGCTCTTTATGAATATTTTATTATAAGGCTCTTGAATAATACATATATAATTATATCTATTTCCAAAAGGAGCATTATGTAACTTGAATATATTTTTAATTAATTGGTTGGAAGAAGTATTTTTATGACCTCAATTTCTTAAAAATCTTGTGAAATAAGTTTTGGCTTATGCAACGCTTATTATTCTTGGAGTGAATTTTTCACTTGTATGAATGATTGGTTTACTTTACTTTAAGTAAAAATATAAGAATATACCTCTTCAAGGTAATTTATTCATGGTATAAATCATACGATATATGTGCAGTGATTTAACTACTAAAGTCTACAGAGGTGTACATAAACTACCCCACTATTGATTTGAACATATAACCTCCTAAGAAGAAACATGTGCTCTAAACCATTCGGCACACTCATGCTTTATACTTCACGGTTTTTGCATAACCTCCGAAAACAACGGTAATAAAACTAAAACATGCCACCATTACATTGTTATTTACGGTGACAATATTACACTGCTTGGGATTTGGTTTTAGCATGAATATTTTTACTTACTCCCATTTCTTTTGACTAGTTGACAAGTAGTTCAATTGTTATGGATGTTTTTTTGGGTGTAATTCTATATGGAGATATTGGAGCTTTTGGATGTGCACAACACATGGGAAGTATGAAGAATAGTTGTAAGTAAAATCAATATATGTGTTGCTTAGTGGATGTTTAAAGGTATAAATAATATCGGGCATGTGGACTCTTTTCCTCATGAAATCCCTTTGACTTTTCCAAAGGAGAGATTATCCTTTGGTGTATCTCTGCCATTTGGGGCCTAGTTAGGCTGAAATACCTGTTTGTGGCACTTGGGCCATAGTAAAAATTGGTGCGGTTATTCCTACTAGGTTCACTTATCATTTTGATAACATGTACTTTAAGCAAGTTATTCCCCAAAGTATTTATCAACATATCAGTGATTTCGGGTAGTTTTTGCTAGTATGCCTCCTACAACTCTTGTCAACATTAGTACATGGATTATCATTTTGACCATCTTAAATTACTTCATATTTAGATTGCAGAGGGCGGTGGTAGAGATACAATTATGTTTTATCAATATCTATGGATTCAGGGACATCATTCATGTGAGTGCTTCTCTACTTCAGTTTACGTAGTGAAAACAAGGGTTTGAAGTGATGGGAAACATAAATAGATCACTTCCCACTAGCGTCATGTCCAACTGCACATGGAATCTCTGTGAAAGATTGTCCGCACTTCTAAACCCCATATATTCCTAACCACACATCTGCACTCATGGATTTTTTCAATTCAATTAAATGCAATTCTTTATTTTACTTTTCTAATTGTCCTTTTCTTATTCAATTGGGATTCAGTTTTTTCAATCCAAAAATAACCTTGTGGTCGAATTAAATAAAGAATACAACATAAATTTTATTTGATGGAATATTTTTATTTATTTTATTTTGAATTATATGTGAAATATATATATATAGAGGTAAAGCTCACTATGACGAGTTGCCAATGAATGCCTCATCCACATACTAGACAGAGAAATGCCCAATGACAATTCAATAAGATAAATTTTCTATTACAATTTGATCCTTCATATCCAACCATAATTTGTTTGGATGTAGACATGGAAAAAGACTTGTCGGAATCTATCAATCTAACCCTCAATGACTAGTCTCACATGTAGGATGTAGCATATGGATCACAAGAAAATATTCTTTAATTGCAAGATCTACAATGAATATGTATGTTTTTTGAATGATTGCAAATATTCCTCCCCACTCCCCTAGATCAAGACTCTTTGGAGCAAGGGAAGACTTGTTGGAAGATGAATGGGAAAATTGAACCCCCCACTAGAATTTTGATTCAACAACCTCAAGTGAATATGTCATGACAAAAATATAACAACCATCTTAGTAGTGTTAAGTAAATGCAAGACAACAAAAACAAAAAGGAAAATCTTTGATTGCCTCCAACACATTTGTAGTTCTTTCTTGTCTAAATCATGAATAATTATCTTCATTTCCTCCTATGTAGGATACAATCATGACTCCTCTCTACTAATCATAAACAGGTTTAATCCCCTTTGTCAAATATGCCACATGTTGTTAACCTTCTTCCTTCCAATCCGTTCTTGATATCATCCCTAATTTCTTAGTCAACGTTTTTGCCCATTCTTTTCTTCCATTTGATTCACCTAGGCTGGTATTTGTTTCCTTCAGCTTCTCAAACCCCTATGGGTTGAGATGAAGCCTACATGGTAGCTCTAGGACCCTATAGTTTGAAGGTTTCCTATAGGGTCCTATGTAGGTTGATAAGGATGGCTTGCATCACAACCTACAGGCCATGATGGATGATTTTGGGTTGTAGGCTTCCATCTCATCCTACATGCTTCTATAGGCCGAGATGGAAGCCTATAGGGGCTTGTAGGATGGGGTTCAAATCACCTATCCTCCAAGGATGTTATTTTTCTAGACTTACTTGAAATGACTAAATGATTTTTGGGGAAAGTGAGTCTATATTGTAAATAGTCTATTGGTTGAGATTGATGTTTTGAAATCATGTTAATAAAATGAATTTAGAGATGATATATTTTCATATTAACATGATTGTTTCCATTGACATAGTGTGTAACATGAAATATTAAAAATATATCAAAGCCATCTTTATATAAATGCATATGCTTTTTTGTTTGGAAGGTATATTTCTTGCTAAATGGATAGAGGTTGCTTCAGTTTTGAAATATACAACACTGAGAGTCTCTTGCAGTGTTGGATGAACATGGTTGAGGAATATCTACATTTGATGGATATAATTAGTAAGTTGGTTATCTCCAAACCAACTTAAATTAATCTATTTGTCAAGTAATGTTGTTTGTATTCTCATTTTTTCTTAACACTTATGGATGATTTAAAATTTACTATCCTTGTTGACATATTATAGTGAGATTAAGGACAACAAGAATAAATTTTATGATACTGTTGACGGGCATATGTGACTATGCACATAACGGGGAAGACAACCTAGACCGAGAACCTTAGAACAGGTTCCAAGCTGTTGGGATGGTTGTTTCCGACAGGTTTAAAGGCTCTGTTAGCGTGAAAATCTAACTAAACTAAGTCTAAAATCTAAAACTAAAAACTACTGCTTATTAGTTCAATAGATCTATAATATACTACACAATAAATTATTAAAAATAATTACTAGATTAATTTGATATATGCACACAACTAATTACTGTACTCAACATAATAAAATAATTAATCTAGGAATGCAATAATTAACGAAATATTAATAAATCCAATCAATTTACATAACTTACAGAATTAACAAATGTATATTAAAACAAAGAATCAGAAAATAACCTAAATATGAGTCAATGGCTGTTTTTCATAAAATAGTTTACAAAAAAACAACTATTAATCCATTCTTGGTCTTATCCCGATTGGGAGTGAAGAAAAAATAATAAATTGAAATCGAATCACTAATAATCCTACTGTGTTACAATCCGGTTAATATTTAGAAGGAATTCGAAAACTTAAACAAGATCGCACAGCAGATGAATATAATAGATATAATGATGACAACACCAAATTTATAACATGATATATATATCAGCAAATCGAAAACATCGTGAATCGACAGAATATATGTGATGTATTTGCAAAATTCATCAAAGGAATGATGACAAAACATTGATATTGCAGAAAAGGGAAACAAGATCGACTGATATCAAAAATACAATTGCAAAGTATTAAAATACTGTAAGTGTATATAGATATCACCAGTTTAAATGATGCTACAGCTACTGGCAACAAACTGCCTTAAGTCACAGGAACATTCAAACAGTAGTCTTGTCGAGCCCTTTACAAACTATCGATCCCTCCTCCAGCTCTTGGTCTGCTCTTCAAACAATGAAAAAGAAATTCTTCAATGCTGTAGATCCATCCCAAAATTATCCTGGAAACAGCGATCAGATCTGAAAGAGAAATCTCTCAGCTCCAGCCTCTCCTGTCACTTTTGATCACTCCCAATCCTTTCAGCAATCAGGCATGAGATACTCTTGAAAAAATAATTCTTCAAAACGAGCTCCTCACTCACAGTAGTGTCTCTAGAGCCCCTCCTCTATTTACAATCAAATTCTTCTGAGTTTAAATAAATCCAGATCAGAAGAAAACAAAACCAATTAAGCTCTGCAACAGGTGAATTTCTCGAAACAACCATTTTGTTGCCGGCCGCAACTGCCAAAATCGTGCTCAAAGGATCCTCAAAATCGCCTAGAATCAATCATTTTCTGGAAAAATCCCCCCGAGTATAACTAAATGGGTCCGATATGAAGAAAACCCATGTGGCAGATTTCTTAGATCTGCTTTCATTTGCTCACAATGTAGCTCGAAAAATCGCTTGTTTGTTGAGAACGCGATTTTGTAACTGGCACAATCCCGGCAGTTTCTCTGGAAACTGAACTGCTGCTCCCTTTAACTTTGAGCTTGGGCGATTTAAAAATCAATTGAGATCTATAATCCCCAAATATCTGCGTCCAATCTTATCATCAAAAGCAACACATTAATAAATAACCAAAATCATAAACGAAATTCAAAAACATGAATGAAATGAAACATAAAATTATGCGATCAATCATTAAAGTCAGCCACATTTATTTATTTTCAAACTTGATCTTTAAGCTCTCACTACCACTTCACAGATGTGCTTGTTCATTTTTTGCCATATTCTCTGCAGCATATTTTTTAGAGTTATTATGTGATAACAAACCACAGTGTTCTTATCTTTCACAATTTCTCGAATGAAGACAGCTAATGCATGAGACTACAAACTAATTCAACAATCGTTATTACTAGTTGTTTACGCATTAACTATCAGCACAAAAACGAGGTGTTTGCAATCATTCCTTTGCTGTCAGTCATGATATGTAACCCAAGAAATAATCTCGTTGCACCCTCACAGTTCAGCACCCTCTAATTCATTTAATGAAAGCTTCTTTTATTTGCAAAAATTCAGAATTGATCTCGCCACATGTCCTCGCCATCAATTAAAATATAGTAATGTGGTAACAATACTTTGGAAATTGTCATAATGTCCATCCACATATGGGGATTTATGAAAACAAGATATAGCATTAATTGCAAAAGTGCTGAAAGCTTCACTACCATAAATCTCCTTTCAATACAAACATTTTAATCCATGAAATAATTCCTTATTGTTTAAAATACTCTTTTGATTGTCGTTTCGTATGGAAAATATTCAATAATATTCATGGTTATTTGTCTTTCGCCAATATGTAGAAATGTTCATCAATATTACCAATACTAAGAATGCTTATATTGTTTGAGCTCATGCATATTCCAAAATATATAACTCTTAATGACATCCAAGCATCCACCCTTGGTCCTTTTGAATAAAATGCATCCATATAATAATTTCAACCTTCACGAATGAGAGACATGCTATGCGAAATACACACCCATAACCCATAATATCGATCTCGACCTCTACATACAATAATAAATATGACATATGAGGCCCATTATAGAAATAAAGATCAAATAATAAGGTTGTGCTATGCGTAAGCCTTAGAAATATAACTCGAATGAACTTTGATAAGATACCAAAAATATAATAATCAGCCTTAAACCTTATCAAGATTCACGATAACAAAATCACATAAAAAAAACAAATAATAAATATTCGGATAAGATTTCAAAAATTAGTTTATAAGAAATTAATAACACTTATCCCTTGATTTTTTAATGCAAATTCACTTTGAAATAATAATTTCAAAGTAGTGATTTTGTTTAACTAATCCATAGTTCGCAAAGGTTTCTTTTAAAAACATCGAAGTTCATGTTTCAGTAGCTGCTAGAATGTCACCATTTCAGTAGCTTTTAATTCTTTAAGTTTGCTATATGAAATTCAAACATTTCATCAAAAATAAAATACAATTTTGTTTGATGAAATAATGGTTTTTTAAAAGCTGTTGGGTAGGGGCACAACAGATACTTTAATATATAGACTTTCATTCATGACTTAGAGGTACTTAGTCATTGGTTGATACAAACTAGTGTGGGTTTCTCTTTACCACTCATTATTATCCTTTGATAAAGAGTTGGCTTTCTACCCTTGTGTCATCATGAAGTACATGGCGTGTTCATTTGGGATGAATCCCATGATTGTAGGTAACATGGGGAATTTTCGTAATATTTCTACGGAAGAAATCAATATTGATAACAATTGTATTGGTTCAGATTTCTTAGAAAGAGAGAGGTATCTCAAATTTTTGTATAAGCTAAGATTTGGTCTACAATGTGATGTTGCATGTGCTTTTTTTTTCTGCTACCTACTCAAAATTTTAATGTCTAATACTAAAGTAATTTTTCGTGAGTCTATTTTCAAGTAAAATTGCTATGATCCTTTGTTGTGGTTTGAAAGCTTGTCATTTTGTTTGGGAGAGCATCTTTGATCATTTTTATCTTGATTTTGTGATCTTATGTAATCTTACTGAAAATTTTAATGTCTAATACTAAAGTAATTTTCAGTGAGTCTATTTTCAAGTAAAACTGCTATGATCCTTTGTCGTGGTTTGAAAGCTTATCATTTTGTTTGGGAGAGCATCTTTCATCATTTTTATCTTGATTTTTGTGATCTTATGTAATCTTACATTTGGTAAGCCATAAATAATGTTTATCTTTGATCTAATAAATTTCTAAGGAGGCTTACAACATTGTATATGAAATCCTTTTAATTTTTCCCCTAAAATACAAAAAAACTCAAGTTATAGTGTGCTATGAAATTAACTAGTTCTAGTGCATAGTTTGCTAATGATTTATGCACTTGTTCCTTCCATTTACAATATTTAACACAAGATTTTCAATTGCATATGCATCTAAAGGGTGTTAATATTCTAAATCGATAGTGTTTTGTAGAATTTATTTTTAAGAAATTAATCTTTAGAGTATTTTACTGGAATTAATGTATATATATATATATATATATATATATATATATATATATATATATTGCATGATTTATTATTTTATGGTGCAAAGCACCATTTGTTATTTTATGGTGTTTTGCATCATATACATTTTTGTGTTATTAAAAATTAATAATATTTAAATTTTGGTGTTTTGCACCGAAAAATCTCAATCTAATCCATGTTGGATTGGTTTTTTGCACCACAAAATCTCAATCGACTTAGGATTGGTTTTGGTGGTTTGCACCATACACCATGGAAGGCTACATATTCGGTTAACACCAAAATCAACCTTTTTTTACAAACACTACTTTTGCAACATAAATCTTAGCACCATTTGTGTATCCCCACATTATCACCACTTTTGCATCACTATTTGAAAATTTAGGATTTTCCAAATCCATTACAAATAGTGGTGCTAATGCAGTGAGGGATAAAATGCATTTTTTATTATAGTGAATTTTAGTTAAATCTATATAGTGGTGCTATTGCAATGAGGGCTAAAATGCATTTTTTCTTATAGTGAATTTTAGTTAAATCTATATATAGGTGCTTATTGAAAATACTAAGCAAAGATCTTTGTGTATTTTAGTGTCTTGAAATAGTAGGCATAAATAGTAATGTCTTTCATATTCGTGTTTCTTATATAGTGTTAAGAATTGTAATCTCAATGGACCACTATTAAGACTGCATTAATTAGTTAGTTAGTCGATTAGTTGACTTGGTCACATTAAGTAGAATTAGTGGCACACCCATGGTATTTACCTATGGATTTGGTTTTATGTAGTCTTATAAATATTGCTTCAGTTCAATTGCCCACACAATCAATATGACCATTATGTGTTCTGCCATTTTCTACTTCTCTTTTAATCTCTTGTAATGTTTAACTCCCAAGCAGTGGTTTTTTCTTTTCATCAAAAAATCATACTTATTTATTTATTATTATTATGCATGATCATGACATGTAGAAGAACAAAACTTTGAACATTTTAGATTGTCTAAACTTTGTTCAGCTTTGATAACAGCTTCTTGAATCCTTCTTATTCAGAATTCTCTACAGCTTCCCTAGAAAGGAGGTCTACCTTTTTGCCTCGTTGCTAGGGTGTAGGTAGACCTTTCTACGGCTTAGAAGTTGCTGATAATTCTAAAGAAAGAAGCATTCAATAAGCTGCTACCAAAGCTAACAAAGTTTAAAAAATTTGAAATGCTTGAAATTTCGTTTTTCTACATATAATGATCATTCATAATAATAATAATAATAATAAATAAATAAGTATGATGTTTTGATGAAAATATAAGAAAAAAAAAACAATTCCACGCAAGGATCAGGCCATAAGTTGTGGTAATAGTCTTTTATAATCTTTAACATATACACATTATTAAATGTCTCGGATGTAAACCCAAATGCAGAGATTTGTTGTTTCTTCCTTATGACACCTATCACTGATGGTGGGTTGTTAGTTACAGACAGATCATAAATATTACTTTTAGTATTAGATCTCTCAATTTGTTGTTGAAGGTTGAAATTACTACATCAAAATTGTGTATATGTGGTCGACTTACTGTTAGTATCCAATAGATGTAATGGGTTATTGTTAGCATTGAATAGATGTACTCGAGATCAATTGGGTAAAAGTTACTAAGGATTGTTAGTATTACTAGATCCCTTTGGATTGCTTTTTCAACTGGGGTTTTATAAAAGATTGCTGCATAAAACTCAATGCACATCCATATGTATTCTAGCATGACGGTGCAATACAATTTTTAATATCTTTTAGACTGTCTTTCAAGCATGGCAAATACGGGGTGTTGATGCTAAACTTAGGGATTTGTGTGTATTTATTCCCTTCTACTTCTCAAACCCCTATGGGTTGAGATGAAGCCTACATGGTAGCTCTAGGACCCTATAGGTTGAAGGTTTCTTATAGGGGTCTATGTAGGTTGATATGGATGGCTTCCATCACAACCTATAGGCCCTGCTAGCTGATTTTGGGTTGTAGGCTTCCATCTCATCCTACAATCTTCTATATGCTGAGATGGAAGCCTATAGGGGTCTATGTAGGCTGATATGGATGGCTTCCATCACAGCGTATAGGCCGTGCTCGCTGATTTTGGGTTGTAGGCTTCCATCTCATCCTACAAGATTCTATATGCTGAGATGGAAGCCTATAAGGGCTCCTAGGATGGGATTCAAATCATCTGTCCTCCAAGGATGTTATTTTTCTATACTTAGTTAAAATGACCAAATGATTTTTAGGAAAATTGAGTCCATATTGTAAATATTCTAGTGGTTGGGATTCATGTTTTGAAATCATGTTAATAAAATGAATTCATAGATGGTATATTTTCATATTAACCTGATTATTTCCATTGGCATAGTGAGTAATACGAAATATTTAAAAAATATCAAAGGCATCTTTATATAAATGCATGTGATTTTTTGTTTGGCAGGTATATTTCTTGTTGAATGCACAGAGATTGCTTCAATTTTGAAATATACAACACAAGTCTCTTGCAGTGTTGGATGAACGTGCTCAAGGAATATCTACATTTGATGGATATAATCATTAAGTTAGTTATCTCTAGACCAACTTAATTTAATCTATTAGTCAAGTAATGTTGTTTGTATTCTCATGTTTTCTTAACACTTATGGATGATTTAAAATTTACTATCCTTGTTGACATTTTATAGTGAGATTAAGGACGATGAGAATAAATGTTATGATACTTTGATATATAGACTTTCTTTCATGACTTCTAGGTACTTAGTCATTGGCTGAGACAAACGATTATGGGTTGCTCTTTACCACTCATTATTATCCTTTGATAAAGAATTGGCTTTCTACCCTTCTGTCATCTTGAAGTACATGGCATGTTCATTTGGGACGAATCCCATGATTGTAGGTACCATGGGGAATTTTAGTAATATTTCTATGAAAACAATCAATATTGATAACAATTGTCTTGGTTTAGATTTTTAGAAAGAGAGAGGTATCTCAAATTTTTGTATAAGCTAAGGTTTGGTCAACATTGTGATGTTGCATGTGCTTTTTTTGTGAACTACCTAGTGAAACTTTTAATGTATAATACTTCAAGCATTTTTTGGTGAGTCCATTTCAAGTAAAATTGCTATAATCCTTCATTGTAGTTTGAAAACTTGTCATTTTGTTTGGGAAAGCATCTTTGATCATTTTTATATTGAATTTTGTGATCTTATATAATCTTACATTTGGTAAGCCATAAATAATCTTTGATCTAATAAATTTGTAAGGAGGCTTACAACATTGTATATGAAATCCTTTTAATTTTTTCCCCTAAAATACAAAAAAAAATTAGGTTATAGTGTGCAATCAAATTAACTAGTTCTAGTGCATAGTTTGCAAAAGTACTTGTTTCTTCCATTTACAATCTTTAACACAAGATTTTCAATTGCTTATATACTTTTTATTGCATAAGCATATGCATCTAAAGGGTGCTAATATTCTAAAGCAATAGAGTGTTTTGTAGAATTTATTTTTAAGAAATTAATCTTTAGTTGATTTTACTCAAATGAATGAATAATGCATATATATATATATGCAATATTCATTCATTTCAGTAACCATGATTTATTATTTTATGGTGCTTTGCATCATATGTTATCAAAAATTAATAATATTACTAATATTAATTTTGGTGTTTTGTACCAAAAAATCTCAATTCATGTTGGATTGGTTTAGGTGTTTTGCACCACAAAATCTCAATCCACCTAGGATTGATTTTACTGGTTTGCACCATACACCATGGAATGCCACATATTCCTTTAACACCAAAATCAACATTTTTTTACAAACATTAAGTGCATATCCCCACATTAAGGCCACTTTTGCACCACTATTTGAAAATTGAGGATTTTCCAAATCCTTTACAAATAGTGATGCTAATGCAATGAGGGTTAAAATGCATTTTTTCTTATAGTGAATTTAAGTTAAATCTATATATAAGTGCTTCTTAAAATCTCAACCAAAGATCTTTATGTATTTTAGTGTCTTGAAATAGTTAGCATAAATAGTAAGAAGGTAAACTCTATATATAATGTTAAGAATTGTAATCTCAATGGACCACTATCAATAGTGCATTAATTAGTTAGTTAGTTAAGTTGGTCACATTAAGTAGAATTAGTGGCCCATAGTATTTGATGACCCATGGTATTTACTTATGGTTTTTCTCTAATGTAGTCTTATAAATACTGCTTTTTAATATTGAGAAGGCAATTCAATTACGGAGCCAATCAATATGCCCATTATGTGTTTTGCCATAAGCAATGTGTTTTGCTATAAATAGTGATGAAACATGCGTTATCATGCTTATTTATTTATTATTATTATGTATGATCATACCATTCATGAGAAACATGCCTTATCATGCTTATTTATTTATTATTATTATGTATGGTCATACCATGCATGAGAACGAAACTTCTAGCATTTCAGATTTTTTTATCTTTGTTCAACTTTGGTAGTAGCTTCTTTAGTGCTTCTTCAGAATTCTCCACAGCTTCTAAACCGTATAAAGGAGGTCTACCTACTGTTTTAGAAGTGGGGAGAATTCTGAAAAATAAGCATTCAACAAGATGCTACCAAAGCTGAAGAAAGTTCTGAAAATCTGAAATGCTCAAAGTTTAGTTCTTCTACATGTAATGATCATGTATAATAATAAAAAATAAATAATCATGTTTTGATTAAAAAAAACAATGTCTCTTTGGCCACTGCTTACAGAGACAAAAGACTAAAGACAAAGAATTGTAATCTTAATGGATTACTATCAATACTGTATTAATTAGTTAATTGAGTTGGTCTTAAAAAGAATTAAGAAATTAGTAGTGGCCCATAGTATTTAATGACAGATGGTATTTACCTATGGTTTTTCTCTTATATAGTCTTATAAATACTACTTCTCTTTTATGCTTTTGTAATCTTTTAACATATACACATTATTAAAATGTCTGGGATGAAAACGCGCATGCAGAGATCTATGGTTTCTTTCTTACTTTCTTAGGATAACTATCAGTGATGGGTGGGTTGTTAGTTACAGATAGGTCATGCGAAGATTCCCTACTCATAAATATTACTTTCAGTATTAGATTTCTCAATTTGTTGTTGAATGTTGAAATTACCACATCAAAATTGTGTATATGTGGTCGAGTTATTGTTAGTATCGAATAGATGTGCTAGGTTAATGTTAGCATCGAATAGATGTAGTGGAGATCCACTAGGTAAGAGTTATTAAGGATTGTTAGTATTACGAGATCCCTTTGAATCGCTTTTTCAACTGGGATTTTACAAAAGATTGCTGCATAAAACTGACTGCACATCCATACGTAATCCAGCACGAAGGTGCAATACAATTTTTAAAATATTTTCGACTAGCAAATATGGGACATGGTTTTGCAGCGTTCACGCTAAACTTAGGGATCTGTGTGTAATGTGGTAAAATGTGCTATACCTGTGTAGATTTGCTAATAGGAAGTAGTAGATCAGTATATTGAATTGGAAATATAGATCCTAAAAGGTATATCAGTTATACGCTTCTTCTTTTTTTTTGTTGGGTAAGACTGGGATGCAGACCTTAACTTATAGTTGAGTAGATCTTAGGTGATTATTAATGTTTCCTAACAACGTCCATCTGATTCTTGGTTTCTGCAACCTAAATCACCCCTCGATCATTTCTCCAAATCCATTAAATATGGAACATGGTTATAAACAAGCAGGTGCCTTTGCTACTAATAATATTTTGAAGTATATGTAGATCCAAGCTCCACTCATCTCAGGTCTAAAACGCAAGATGTATGTGTTCAGGATGTTGAGAAATTAGGACACTGCCACCCTGGATGGTTGGATAAAACATATGCATTGACCTCGATACACCTCGATCCGCGAAGGTTTAATAATGATGAGGTTATTATAAAACTGTGTATAAGGAAGGGTATATATTGTTGTTGATAAGAGTCATTATCCAAGTGAAATTCGATTCGGTTCTGACATGAAAAGGTGTTTTAAAAATGTTTTCTACCAGGACCTTCTATCAAGTCTAATATGTTATTTGCATGGCTAGCTAATAGGTTCTGCTAGAGTTTTCTGTCAAGTCAATTATGTTCATTGCATGGCAAGTGTTTAGGAAAAGTTTATTCCACCATGTTGTCAAAGACCAATATGTTGATGCACCTGCATAATCACAATCAATTAAAATCTGTGTTAACTTCTTGAGAATCAATTAAAATCTGTGTTAACTTATTGAGAAAGGGTGTGTTCACTTCTTGAGAAACGTTCTATTCACAATCAATTAATATCTCTGGGTTAACTTTTTGAAAAACCTAGTTGACGGAATGACGCCCAACCCATTGGATGAAGCCAGGAAGGGATATCAGTAGGGGATGGCACTATGAGAATCCTTTACCTAACTATGGTTTACCAACAACTCTTTACCCACCTTGAGAAAGGGTGTGTTTACTTTTTGAGAAAGGGTCTTATTCGCAATCAAATAGAATCTTTGGGTTAACTTCTTGAAAAAAAGGTATATTAACTGCTTGGTAGATTCTTTTAAAGATGAATCTATATTG
Source organism: Pseudotsuga menziesii (assembly GCA_001517045.1). Taxonomy (NCBI): domain Eukaryota; kingdom Viridiplantae; phylum Streptophyta; class Pinopsida; order Pinales; family Pinaceae; genus Pseudotsuga; species Pseudotsuga menziesii. Next base: position 163,467 of record LPNX010904327.1, read on the forward strand.
AAAAAAAGTCTACTAACCGCTTGGTAGATTCTTTTAAGATGAATATTAACCACTTGGTAGATTCTTTTAAGATGAATATTAACGGCTTGGTAGATTCTCTTAAGATGAATCTATATTAGCTTTTAAATGAGATAGTGTTTCGGTGAATGAAACGGTAAACATGCTTTTCAATCTTTACAACAAGCTTACTTAAGAGTGTTCTAAGCAAATCGAGGAGGCTAGCTTCTGAGTTTATGCACTTATTTATTTATTTTCTGGAAGATACCAACCTAAATTAAGATGACTGTGGTCAGATTTACCCTCAGAGATCACCTATTTTTCAAGATCTTGATCTGAGTCTGTGGTTGCTAATATCCAACGCGATCTGAGCTGCCCTGGGTAGTGATCCAGATATATATATGTACTTTCACTTTTTACTTTTCTTTGCTATAGTAAAATACAAATTCAGTTATATCTAAATTCAATCCTTTAAACTGTCACCTGTCCTATTCCTAGGTCACATGTGTAACATACATATGGAGAGAGAGAGTTGTGTTTGAATAAACTTATATATGCTCAGAAAGATATGGTGTTAATCAGACCTATAAATCAACGCGTTTCCGATCAATATGAATCAAGATTTAGGGAATTTCTAAAGAATCCAGAGCGTATAGGATTTTCCTAAAAAGAGAATTTAAATGTCTATATCCATGACTAATATCTACCACCAATCAATACCAGGTTATACAAATCCAAACAGTATTCTCTGTATGAGATCTGTTGTTTTAGCTCAGTTGTTGAAGCAGACTAAGTAGTTTTTGAGGAACAGTTTTAAGGACTTCCAAAGTTTAAAATCTTGAATATTTTGACCATTATTTGTTGTCTACAACCTGGTTGATTTTTATGATGAAATTATCAAGACTATGTCTCAGATCAGGGTAGAAGAGCGGATCTAATAGGCCAGGCAGCACCATATATTCTGCCTACTTGGTTCTCTAACATATTGACAGAATATTGTAATTACATCCTAAGGCGTTTTTCTCCGAAGTTCTTCGGAAAAGTTCTTCGGAAAAGCACTGTTCATTTCGTCATCTATTCAACCAAAGCGATCCGCTAGTTCTCAGTGTGTCTTCTTAGTGATCCGCTGGTTTCAGTGTTTCTTTTACGTGTTTTCCACCTGTTTGCAAGGCTGAGCATTGTTCATAGGCACCTCTTCGTGGTTATCCACGTGCTTTCTTCGTGATCCGCATGTCTTCTTCGTGATCCGCTGGTTTCAGTGTTTTTTTTACATGTTTTCCACTTGTTTGCAGGGCTGAGCATTGTTCATAGGCACCTCTTTCCGATCCGCTGGTTCTCTGTGTGTCTTCTTCGTGATCCACTGCTTTCAGTGTTTCTTTTACTTGTTTTCCACATCTTTGCAGGGCTCAACATTGTTCATAGGCACCTCTCCCCATGAAGGTCGATACGAAACCCTAATGCTCAGGGCTTCAAGGGTTTTGCCTAGAAGCTCATATTTATTTTGCCATTGCCATTTTCAGAGCTTGTTCCAACATGATAAGAGAAGTAGGAGGCGCAGCTCCAAGATTATTTCCGTGAATATTTTCTCTGATATCTTCCATATTTGGATTTTATCTCATTTATTCCATTTTTGAAGGGTTTCGGCAGTTGCAGAGCAGACATGCTGCCCCGAACAGTGAAGAATGCTGCAGGAACGGAAACTCCCAAAAAGGCCGCGGCGAAAATGCCGAACAAGACTCCTAAGAGCACCAACAAGACCCCACCGCCTAAACCCGAGCCTGAGATTGTTGAAAATGTTGAGAAGCCAGAATAAATACCTCCTGCTGAGGATGTGAAGGTTATCGAGGTTGCAATCAAGGAGGAGAAAAGTGTAGAAGCCGAAAACTTAAAAGAACAGTCTGCGGCTGCTGAGAAGCCAGCCCCTCTTTGAATGAATACTTGCCTAAGAAGGTTAGAGTTTCAAGGTGTTTCAAAAAAATAGTTCAATGTGCTTGGTTGCATTTTCATTTATGCGTTACAACTTCGATCTGTGTTATTTATTGGTACTTTTTTTTGCATTTTTGCTTGTGGTAAATCGCTATCTGTGGGATTCATCACAGTGTGGAAGCTGGCTCTTCTGACGCTTGCAGTGGTGCCATCCAAAGTTGTTGACAGAAGCCTATGTAACAAATGCCTTATCTTCCTTTTTCATGTTGTACATTAGCAGTTTTTGTTTCAGCTAACTTCATTCTAGGTATTACTCATGCGATATCACAAGGGTTAATGCTCAAATAAAGTTAGTGTTCACCTTTTTTTCTCGATTTTAATAGCTTTATTAGGATGTTAATAATGGTGGCTATTTTTATTTTCTGGCATTTCATCCTTGATTCCTTCCAAGTAACAGGTTTAATATCACTGAAATGATATGATATGATATTGTTGTATTAGTCATAATGGATAAAGTTGAAGATTTCTTAGGTTGTTTCTGTTTAATATATGATATTATTTCTTGGATATTCAATGGTGCTACCTTTTATATATCAGGCTTAAATATGTCACATACTTGAGGATCTACCTTTTGCTGATTCTGCTTGTATCAGGATTGTGTTTAATTTATGATATTTTTCATGTTATATGTATTAGTCTTTAGATTATTCTAAACATATTCGGTTGTGGAATTGCTACTTATCTGTGACATGCAAAATTGGCCTAGTTTAGAGGGTATGTGACATGAAATGCTGAACAAACCCTCAAAACTAGGCCCTCAAAACTTATCTGTGACATGCAAAATTGGCCTACTCGCATAAGACAGTTAATACTTAATACTACGATGTCCAAAATTTAGCGAGACTAGTAATGACCATAATTAAGAAGTTGTAACCAAGGCAATAAAGGCAAATGACCTGCCAGCTTATGTGCCCGATGCCACCATGCCATGCAAAACGTGGTGGCTTATCATCATTAAGCTTTGAGGGTCAGAATGGATCTTTAGGAGGGTCGTGTCGCCATGTCCCAGATATTATTGCTGTCAATTCCATGTTTTTCAAATTTGAAGTGGCATTTGGTCCCTATTTTTTTGATTGCTTGCAAACCATATATGTTGTAGCTTTGGCTAGCAGGTTGAGCTTTGCCTATCAGTTGGAGTGTGGCTTTCATCCTTTTAAGTTCTTGGGTTTTATCAAGCTAAAGAAGAATTTCCTTTTTCCTCATTATTGTCCATGCAACCTTTGCCTAGCAGATCTTCATCTTCCAGTGGAGAGTGATTGTCTTCGTAAATTTGTTGTCTTGGGTCTTCAATGTGTTTACAACTTTGCATCTTCCACCAATTTCCTTTTTTTGACTTGAATCATGTATAGATCGGTCATGGACTACTTGTGCTTTACCTAAGTCTCCATGCTACCAATTAAGTGTTGAGTTGGGGCTGAGATAACTTTGCTAGAAATGGCTTTGGTTTCCTTTGTTTCTTGAATAATTTGTAGCATGTGAGTGTTTCCTTGTTCCTCCTATCCTTGTTGAGGCTGCTTTCCCTTCACAGTTTCTGTACACTGAAAATGAAGAACCAAACTTGCAGCCAATGCAGGGGAACAAAGAAAGGAAAACCCCCAAGCCAAGCCCCCACTATTGCCAAAACTGTAGATTTATTACGGTTATTTTGCCATTTGCCAGACCAAACAACACGAAAAGCAAGAAGCACTTTTGAAATGGGGAGGTTAATGCTTCATCTTTGCAACAAGAAACAAGCAACAAGCAATGCTTCATCTTTGCATACCTTGGCAACTGCTGAATTCATACCCAAATCAAGCATCAACAACCCATGTAAAGTTGAACCATTATGAATGTTGATGGGGGATTAGTTTCATTATGGCAATTGGGTTAAACAACGCCCCCCACTTTTGTTGATGGTTTCCTCCATCTTTATTGCCTTCATTTCCATCATTTCTGGGCTCGAAAGGTTGTGTCCTTATTAAAATCCTGGCATCTTGTCTATGCGAGTTATCTTTTTGCCCACGCCAAATGTTAGGTTAGACAATGTTGGTTGGCTTCTATCTGTGGGAGCCTGCTTTCTAAGATGTACCACCCATTGTGGGGAAGCACCTAGTATCAACTATTGATATATATCGTATCATTGTTTGCAAATTGTGTGTAATGCTTGTTTTATAAAATTTGGGTTGCTTTCCATAACATGTAGTTTAGTGATACAGTTTTCAAATAAGCAGGCCATAGTTATATGGCAGGGCTTGAATTTTTCAATTTGGATTTCATAGAAACTATATCCTCTTTGGTAGGGATGAAAATTTGGAAACTATGTGGTTAATTTTCTATTTCATAAACTTTTTATGTATTTGTACATTTTTCATTTTATAATATTTTATTGGTTTGTTGTTGGTCTCGTAATTAGCTCTTTATTGGCAAAGTGGGCTTTGCATCTGGGTTTGATGCTATGCTTGGACTATCTATTCGGACAATCTTTCCTAGAACTTGTATGGGTACCTAGGCTTGCCTATTGAGATATGCCACATTTGTAAGATGTTTACTTGTTTGGATGCAGTAGTTAATGCTGCTCTGTTTTAATAAGGCAACACTGCTTCAAGGACTTTGAATTTGAGTCTAAGCACTAAACATGTTTATTTTCAATCACTTAACTATAACATTCTTGATTTTATTTCATGGAAGCTTGTTGATTCTTCCTCCAATCGAGACCTTGTGACAGGCTTGGGCCCTTATTTGGGCTCATGGTTTGTCTTAAACCCATACCATGAGTATTTTTTTGATAACGTGTGCAAGAATTGCAGGCTTTTATTTTGTTTCACTGGGTTTGGGCGAGTTTGATTTTAGAGATTTTATGTTATTAGCATATGGTAAGGCCTCCCAATTTTGAATCTGGATTTCTAATCATTAAAGGAAACTGAAATTTTGAGATGTGATAGCAAATGGTGAATTTATTTTTATGTTTTTTTTTCTTCTGATTTCAGAGTCTAATCTTTGGATGTTATTTGCAAATACTAAAGGGCGCATGACTTCAAATTTTGGGGAACACTTGCTTCCTAAATGCAGTTTTGCAGTGTTTTACTCACAATCCACCCTTGGTCAATTACCTCTAAAATACTCCTCATACAACTCCATGTAAGTTTCACTTATATTACTGTTTTTGTATGAAAGGTTTAACTGTATAATTTATCAAATGACTTGTATGCATGGCCATATTTTTATTGCAGAGCCATATGAATTCATTCAATACATATTTGTTTATATAATAGCATCATGGCTGCTTTGCATAGATGCATAACTTAACATATCCTTCCGTCTAGAATTATAATCTTCTAACTAGATTTTCTTCATATGGTGCATTGGTCAAGTTTTTGTGTTATTTGAGCATGTAGATTTTTTGTGCTAAATTATTCTTACTTTGCCTTTGCCTATTTTAGATTAAATGACTCCTAACAAGTGGCAACATCATGAAGGTGCAAATGAAGGATTATGTGCATTTTGTGCACTTCAAAAACATGTAAATATAGTGCTATCATCCTCTGGGGAAGTCATTGAGCCTGATGAACTTGTTGATAATCTTTGTAGTATCCTTTTTCATATAGGATTTTACAAGACTAACATCTATGATTGAATGTTTATCTTCTTTATGAATCCTTATTATGGTTCTTTGTTTTTTTACACTAGCTAGTCTTTAAAATTTCAACGGTTTCACCCATTGTCTGTTCCAGGTTGTTCCGTTACATATGGTCCTGTTTTTCTCCTTGTTCCAATTTTCTTCTAGGTTTTGCAGTTATTTGTATTTCATTTTTCCTTTTGTCTTTAACTTAACTTATCCCTTTAAGATTTATCAACCTCGACGTCATTTCAGAAATACTAGCATGAGGATGCACATGAGTATATGCATTGCTTGTTAGAAGCTTTGCATAAAACCTTGTTGCCTTAGAAGGCTTCTCAATCATGTTTGCTTCTTGCAGGAGAAATTTTTGTAAAGAATTTGTTTGGAGGCCATCTAAGAAGTTAGGAATGTGATTTCAACTTTATATTTCCTCTAAGATCAAAAAGGCGGTAATATTTAATTTGTTTTCTTATACAAGAGTGTTGAACGATGTTGTGTAACTTTGAATCTTATCCTTATTTATACACTGGTTTAAGAGGGATCACATTATTAGCATTGATTGAAATATATGTTGTATTGCAGTCACTCTATTTTTCACAGTTGCTTCTTCTTTCTTGCAAGGTTTTATACATAGCATAGATATTTTTTACAACTAAAATTCTTACCTTATCCTGTAGTTTCAATGTTCATCTGCGCTTAATAAATTAAGAGGTTGCCACATTTCTTTGTGTTGATGCTATTTTGGTAGCTTCTTAGTTGAGCATTGTGTTGCATCTGGAGTTTAGAGCATCACAGCTGGCATTGTTTTTCTGAACTATGATAATAACACTATTGTTATTGTTTCAAATAAGGTGTGTTGATTTCTCGCACTGCTCGGACACATTTGAGCCTCTTATTGATTTTAGTTTGGAAATAGAGAATTCGAATTCAATAACCGAGGCATTAGAGTCTTTCACGACAGCAGAAAATTTAGAATGTGATGCCAAGTATGAATGTGAGGATTTCAAGCATGGCAACTCTTTTTCAAAAAATCTTAGGATTGATAGTGCACCTGAGATTCCTTCAATCCAGCTTAAATGTTTCATCAATACTGGGATCATTGGGAGTAAAGTACACAAAAATGTTACATATCCTAGAGTTTTGGAGTTAAATCTTTTTACTAATGATGAACAAGACAATCAGGTACTTTATCATTATCATTGCATGTAATTTAAAACTAGTGTTTTCTTTATCTGAAGCAACCTCTATTTTCCTAATCTAGCTTTTGTCTGTGAATTGCAGGGAGATTTGAAATATGAATTATATGGTGTACTTGTGCACTTTGGGTGGAAAATGTACTCAGGACATTACTACAGCTTTGTACAAACCTCACCTGATGTCTGGCATAAGATAGATGATTGGCAGGTCTCTCTCTCTCTCTCTCTCTCTCTCTCTCTCTCTCTCTCTCTCTCTCTCTCAGTGGATGTGGTATGTTTCACTGTTCATGTCAATGACAACATACACTAATAAAGATTTGGTACTATGCTACTTGTTGTAAAAAATGAATGCAATTTTAAGTCATCCAGATAGTCTAACCATTTTTTTGGGTTTTGTGCAATATTTCGTGTAAAACTACAATTAACTTATTAAAAAGGTAGTTATCATAGGCAATGGTCACTCTATCATCCCAGCAATAACACTTAGTTTTGTGTAAGACTAGAGGAGGTCTACATTTGTTTGTCGTCTATCCATTCTATAGTTGGCTGAGATAGGTGAGAAAATAGAGGATTATTGAATTCCTCTTTTATTGTCACAATGCAATTTGTGTTAAACCCATAAATAGCAAATAGCAAAGCCTAGTTAACTAAAAAAGTCCCAGTTTATTTATACATAGTTTTTTTTAATATATTTGGATGTTGATGTTGTTTTGTCTATTTGGGTTTTGTCAGGTAACAATGGTTGATAAGAAATGTGTTCTTGAGAAGCAGGCATACATATTATTTTACTTTCGACAAGGATCTCCATGGTTTTCAGGGATAGTAGTAGAAAATGCAGAGCAGATATCAGTGGGATCTCCAAAGTCTAGCTTGGATGAATCTAATGCCAGTGAGGACTATGATTCCTTGTCTGATAAAGAGTGTCACAAGTCAAAATTTAATAAATAGAATATGTTGAAGAATGAAGGTGACGCTATGGCTGTCTATCCAAGTGAAGTCACTCAAACACCTGAGCAGGTTAGGGTGTTTAAGGCCAATGATCCTTCCTCTTCATTTTCTTCAGGTTTAAAAAGATGTATTGTGAAACCACTCATCTCTTCAAGTTCACCAGTAGTTGGAAAATACACCCCTGAAAATTCTTCCTTGGATGAGAAAAGTCTTGGTTGTGACTGGGATGTGCATGGAGGAGCCTCCACCTGTCACCACTAGAAGAGCATCTGTGGGACAAACATAACAATTAGAGAGATTCCTTGTTAGAATTATGATGGATCCATGTGGTTAAAACATATTTGCAGCAGCGATACTTATCCCTAGGTGTTCAAGTTTCCCCATTTCTTACTGAGTTTACCCCTAATAGCTCATTCAAATTTCTTTAAATTTTCAAGCCATACTATTAACTGATCTCAGGTTCTGAAATAATTCCATCCCCACGATGTGATGTTATTTAAAAAAAAAACCATTTCCTCCATATGAGATACTCACCTAGACGAGGATTCAATAATATAGCACAGTTCATAGACATTTGGATGCTAATACAAATAGCCATGAAAAAAGGAATTCGCAGGCTATAGATGATGGGAGACTCCAAATTCATAGCAGACTGAGTAAATGAAAAAGTCACAGTTTCAGATATCCTCTTGAGCATGTTCTTTCAGGACATTCAACTCTCTCTCGCCTTGCTGAATTGGTACTCTTGTAGCCACATCCTCCATGAGCTTAATGAAAAAGATGATGCTCTTTACCAGGAATATCTTTCCCATCCTTCAAGAGTCTATGGGATCTACCAATACTGTGAAGGTGAGGATATTTATTCTATGGAATTCTAGCTCTAATAAAAAAAATTTCTCTTTTTTTCTTATGAAAATGGTAAGGGCTTCAAAGTTGTTCTCAGTTATATGAATATATGTATCCATTAATGTAATCGTTGGTTCAATCCCTACAAGAAAGAATATACGAAGTGAAGGTATCCGATGACTGCTATTAGAGGAGGTATCACACTTAGTACTAGTTGTATCGAGACATTTTTCACTAGGAATGGCGATCTTACTAATGCACTATGACAATAAAAATTCCATATGCGAGGCTATGGGGAGGCATGGCTCGTATATCTTCCTTCCTGGGCTGGACTGATTATTTGTTCTTTTTTTAACTGTTTTCTTTCTTTGTTAAATTATGAAAAAAGAGGAGAAAGGGTAAAAGAATTGCAAGAGGGCACAAGAAAGCTCCCTAAAGAACTATCAAAGGAAAAAGTGAATATGGTATCTTCAAAAAATTTAAGGAAATATCGCCAAGAGAGAGTCATGTTTGATCTTTATTTAGATGCTGAGGAGCAAGGGAAAAACTCAGAGAAAATGAAAAGAAATATTCTTGAGCATCAAAAAAGATCAACTAAATAGTACGTACTATCAGTTGGTCATGATTATTCTTGGAACAAGCAACAGTCATTTCCATTTATGCCAAAACAAAAGTGTCACAAAGAGATGGACATGAAACAACCAGAACCATCCAAAGAGAAGAAGAGGAAAAGTGACTATATTAAAAACTTGGAGCAACTTGAAAAGAAAAATGGAGCAGTGAATCAATCATCAAAATATTTGTTGAGGACCTTAGCAAAGAAAAAGGAGTCAATTGAGCAATCCTCAGGAGAGTACGAGGTAGAGTGCTTGGAAGTGCAAGCAGCACTTGCAGAGAATAGAAAATATGATTTGAGTATTAGTGTGTCTTTAGATAACTCAAGAAAATTTAATGAAGGGAAGAAAAATAAAAGAGAGTAAATACAAATTGATAATGAATAACAAGAATTAATAAGTTCAAATAGCCCAAAAAATCATATCGAGATTTCAAAGAGATTTAAAAGGAAAATCAAGGACTCAAAGAAATGCGAGACACGTGAAATTCTTCTATCTCAACAGAAGACAATGAGGATGTTAGTGAAATTGGTGATACAAAAATGGTTTCAAGCATTCATAATGATGTTGAAGTGAGTTTATGTGAGCAGTGAATCAATCATCAAAATATTTGTTGAGGATCTTAGCAAAGAAAAAGGAGTCAATTGAGCAATCCTCAGGATAGTACCAGGTAGAGTGCTTGGAAGTGCAGTCAACATTTGCAGAGAATAGAAAATATGATTTGAGTATTAGTGTGTCTTTAGATAACTCAAGAAAATTTGATGAAGGGAAGAAAAATAAAAGAGTGAAGACAAATTGATAATGAATAGCAAGAATTAATAGGTTCAAATAGCCCCAAAAATCATATCAAGATTCCAAAGAGATTTAAAATGAAAATCAAGGACTCAAAGAAATGTGAGACACGTGAAATTCTTCTATCTAAATAGAAGACAATGAGGATGTTAGTGAAATTGGTGATACAAAAATGGTTTCAAGCATTCATAATGGTGTTGAAATGAGTTTATGGCTGTAGCTAAGGGAAGATACATTGCCACATAAAATATGTAAGACCAACTTGGAAGAGGATGCAGAAACATTTGTTGGGGAGTTGTTTAATAGACCACTTGGCGATTCACAACATGGTTTAGATGAGCAGGAAGACAAAGAAAATCCATTGAAGAAAATGGCGAAGAAGATGTCAAAATAAGATGTTATTGTCCTTACTGGAGTGAAAGAATTGAATGGGATGCACATTAACCCCAAACTTAGTCCATGCTAGAAATTTGAGCAAGCCATTAAAGAGATGACTTAAGAATGTGGAGGATGCCAAAATCCTTGATGGGATGGCAGAGTCTAATGGAATTAAAGGTAGTGCCTATAACCTTATGTGCTTGCATGGAGATGAATGTAATCCTGGAAATAGAAAAACAAGGAAAGTAAAAGCTGATGTTGAAATCCTTAATAGGGTGTCAAAGCAAAGGAAATCAAGGGTACCAGTTGTTAGCCATGAGAAAGAGAACCAGTTGCATTTGAAAGCTAAGAACCTACATGCTTTTCCTCCAGACCGGAGCTCAAAAACAAAGCTCACACATTCGTACAACTCTTATGGAGACACAACCCCTAACACCAAAGAAAAAGGTAGCAAATTTGGAATCCTGTATGATATCAAAAGACTTGCTTAAAGAACATACATTTTTTTATGTGCACCTGCACTTTAACAATATTATATGAGTATTCATTTCAAGTTGTAAAGAACATACACTTTTTTTATGTGCACCTGCACTTTAAGAATATTATATGAGTATATATTGATTCAATTATGTATGATATTATGACATCTGCCAGACACAGCATACTCCAGTGATTACTCATTTTGGACCAACGAAACAACCATCTCTGAATATTTTTGAACATGGGAAAAGTACACAACAAAATAAGCTTTCTGAAGATATTGTAAAGTGCTTGATGAGTATTTTTCTGAAGCTAACAAGGCCATCGTTGGAAACCAATAAGGAGACACCATGAATAGCTTCACGGTCAACTTTTTCAAGTGTAAGCCCAAAAAGCTATGGCTCAAGAAGCACTTTAAACTGTAAAATACCTATGGAATATTCAGAAGAAATACATTTCAAAGATCCTTATGGTGTTTGTTCTGAATCAATTCTGAGAGATATTGGTCCATACAAACATTTCCATGATATATCTATAGTCTTATTTGACTTGGGTTGGCTCCCAAGATGTGCTTCTTTATTCAGAAGATTGAGGTGTGTTTGTCACTTTATTGGAATACCAATAAACATCTCTTAAATGCTATTTGGCCAAATCGTTCACCTGTACTGATTCCTTTACTGTAAACAATCTAGATTATTTGTGTTGATCATTGAAAGGTCAATTAGAAGCCCTTACAACGTTTCCATTCTCATTTAGTCATTTTTAGGTTTGGCCTAATTTATAAGTCTCTTCTTTTCAGATTTCTTGTGAGCAAACTGTGTTTTGGAGATGTAAAGGGCTTGACATATCAGTAGAAGCTAGCCTTTTGGATCAACATTTACAATGCCTGCATGATGCATGTATGATGGTAACATAACCCCTAATTTACATCTATAGCTTCTTTTTATTGCTATCACAACAAACTCATTATTGGGCTCTCCCAATTTTTGTCTATTGCTTTCTAAACAACTGATCTTCACTTTAGGATGTATCTTCTTGTGACTGATACAAATTTAACTTTTACACTTGAGAAAATTTAGGCCTTTGTTGAACATCGAATACCAAGCACCCCTCAAAAGGTTGTTTGACTCATGCGCGAGGTATGACAGCCAAAAATGAAGAATGCAATCAATTGACTTTATTGCTCGTTTCCTATAGTAGTAGCTGCCTATATCAGAGGGTGAACATTGAAGGCACTTTTTATAACTTATATAATGATAGCTTACCCTGCTTCTGCAATGGAAATAAGATTATGAAATAATTTGTAGAATTTCATATTGCCACTGTTTTGCAGTCATTTAATTTCTGTGAATACTGTGATGGGAGGGTTACACATAGTCCTTAATGTTGGAGGGAATTCGATGAATGCATTGGCTATTGAACTTAGATTATACAGTATTAGGTGGACAGATTTTTTATGTTTATACCAGTAGAGTACACCGTGTTTTTAGCTTTCAGAACATCTTATAGATATATATATTCTTGGCAGAAGATTGCGATTGTCATTATCATTGTCAGAGGAGGAATGTTCAATGTTAAATTTGCCTCTGAAATGTGTATACTTAAAAGGAAATTTTGGTGTTTGAATACATTAAACCTACCTGTACACTTTAGTAGCTTTTTGTCTTTTCAACGAATTCTCTTGAGCTGTGATTTTAAATATTGAGTATTTTGTATCTGAGAAATACCTTCTGAAGGGTGTTTGAGTAAGAGCAAGACTGTAATTGCCATGCACGCCTTTTCCAAAGCACGCTGTAAGAAAATGTTAATATTATAAACATTAGTATTGTTTTACAAAAATTAAAAATACCTTAATAAATATTAATTTATGTATGGTATAGAATAAGTTTGCATAATACCTTACTTCGCAATTTTTGGTTAAATCATTTAGATGAATATGTTTAAATAAATCTATTAAAAGTTAATAAAAATGTAAAATTTTTTTTTTTTTAAATAATAAATATTTATTAATTTTAATAATATAAATATTTTGCTTACGCTGTGGAAATAATAATTTTTGGTTGATATAAATATACCATACCTCTTTTCCATCTCAAAAGGTTGAGTGAATAAACGAATGATGCCCATGTTGTTTGCATGGACAATTTGGGTTGATGGTCCTATGTTGGTTTTTAATGTTATTGGAATGAAATTGGTCCATTCTGAAATTTTTTGGAAATTCTAAGGGAATAATAAGAAAATATAAGTAAATACCAGATCAAGTCTCTCTGAGAAAGTATCTCCACATAATCTAAAGGAAACACAAGAACAACTGTGAAATCCTATCCAAAGGAAGAACAAGAGAGGGAAGTGGATACCCCTTGACAAAAGGCAACCAAGTTTGCTAAAAATAGCTCAGACCAGTGAGCGAGACGGGAATGAGTAAGGCTTTTAAAGAAATATTTCAAAAATATATATAATCCCCCATCAAACAAAAAATAATCAAAGGAACTTTACATAACCAGATCCAATCTCTTCTCCTTCCAAGAACTCAGTATAGGAGAGATTCCCCATACCCATGTCAAATGCTTCCTTTGATAGGCCATCAACAATCTCATTGTGCTCCCTATAAATATGTTGAAATCTTAAGAAGAGAAAAGAATCCTGGACATTTTTGATGCGATCACCAGTGCTTCAGGGCAGTCACCTCAAAACATGGCTTCCGATTTGCCCAGCTTATCCCTTGTGAATCCCCAAAGACCAAAGGGTAGGGATTCCCATATACGCAACAAAAGATAGGAGAGTCTATAGAGCAAGTAATTCAACTCTTGTATTAGTACTTTTACCATAGCCAATCTCGGCATGAAAGAAATGAGAAGAACTAATAAGGAGAACAATCCCAACTCCTCTAATGTTTGTTGGTGTTGCACCATCAAAGTACCCTATGGGGTAAGTGTTTACAAGAACCAGTCCAATAACCCTGTGAGTCATCAATGCCTCCACAAATGGATAAGTATGGAAAATATTTAGTAGTCTGTAGTAGACAGTTCCTACTATTACCCCTCCAAATGCATCTGCATTTTGAGTGGTTAAAACACTATTTACAGAATGCAATCCACTATTACACACATGGTTTTTGAAGGTATCATTCCACAAAGAAGATGTTGTCGAATCAAAAGCGATAGAAGGAAGAAATAACTGGTGGCTAAATTACTTGTGATTTCCCAGGTTTTAGTTCAGATCTGGCCAAATTTGATAGGGAAGGGTACATAAAACACATCAGAGACTTCTACAAGGCTGTTTACTTTTTGCTCTAGACATCATAAGACACTTGAAAGGCAAACTGACACATATGGATCACTTGTTATTGTTGTTTTATGAGAGATGTACTTTTCTATTTTGGCAGAAAACTTTCCAGGAACTGCTTGTCATTACTTGCCTCAAATTGTCCGAGAAAAGAGTCCCATGTAACAGGACAACCCTTAGAGACATTGCAGAATAACCAAATGGAACTATCTCAATTTTTTCTTACGAAGCAATTTGCGCATGTGAAGAACCAAAACACATGTTGTCATTAGTATTGAATGAATGTTGTCCATACTGAAATCGATGGCTTGAAAATGATCCATGATTGCTGGAAAAAGGGCCACTGGAAGAATCGACGATGTGGTAACATTGGCGTGGCATCGAAGAAATCTTGTGGAAAGAGCCTTCATGTAATGAGGAATCAAGGGGTCGAGGGCAGTCCAATAATTTCATTACAGCCATCAAGTCATTCAATGGGTACAAAAATGTCGAGGTAGATGAGCTGGGGGAAGCATCTGCTTTGACATGAGGAGTGTGAGCATAATTTTTCGGCAAGCTGCCACTTTGGTGATCAATTTCAGAATGCACCATAGATGATGAATAATGAAATTTAGTATAGGAATCATAAGTTTGATGGTAGTGTTGTATTCAAACAAGGAATTTGCTTTGCTTTCACTGATGGATCTCTGATTATATTTTTCTTATCAGGCACATGTTCAGCTGGCCCAAATATTTAGTTCAAACAGAGTTGAACTCGTGGAATAGCATTCTTACACCAAAGGTGATTTAATCATGGGTTGTTGGTGCATTCAACTCCGTTTTGGACTCGAGAGCTGGCAGCCAATCACCATGATTACCTCCATCATTTTCAAAGTGAGCCTTGATGTTAGCTTTTCAAAATCGATGTTTGAGACAGTGTAAATTTTTTCTATCAGTGTTTTTCCTTATGCAACTGATAGCAGCTTGATCTTGAGAGCAGTCCAAGCATTTATTTGACAGGCAGAGCTCATGCACACCTAGACCTGGCCGCATCCTTCTTCATGTGGATTTTTGGAATTGTTGTTTTCTCCACCATTGGCTTGTCTAGGTTAAGATTCCGATCACACTGACAGCCGATCCCATATATATCGTTGGAAGAGAACACCTTGAGCTGGAATCCACGTTCCAATGGAAAGTTTTTGGGCTGGGAGGATTAAGTTTGTTTATGTAATAATTTTCCATTTCAAAAAAGACATTTTAAATTCTTCCAATTATGTATCTAACTGACCTTCCCAAGTTGATTGACTGCTAGGCCTGTTGGAAAAATGGAAAATATGAAGAGGAGGCAATGATGCATAGTGTTTATGGTTTAGAGTGGTCTGAACCATTGATTATCTTTGCATTGTGTTGTGGAAGTTGGTCTTCTCCTGCTGTAAGTAGTAGCTCTGCACCTGGGCTTATGTGTTGCGAATAAATCTGCCTATTGGTTCTGGAAATGAGTCTAAAAGAAAATGCATGGTGTTTTGCTTGAGCCCTAAGCTTTGTAACTCAAAATTAGAATCAATTTAAAAGGCAACATATAAATAAAAATAGCTGTCTAACTTGCATGGAAATGCATATGGGTTTGCTAGACTCTTTGAAGAGTCAATATCTAAATGTGGAAAAATGGAACTTGGAATGCTTCACATTTGAAATTGCTGCAACTTGGTCAATTTAATCTTGTAACTTGGTCAATCGGTGAAATTCTTATGTGTTTTCCAATGATGTTGTTTTTCTTATTAATAGGCTATGCTGGTTAGGCAATGATAGATACTGGACTACCTGTTTCTCTCTTCTTCAGATTAGTACGTGGGGTTTGTATTTTTCTCTCTTTATCTTTGCTTCATGTTAATATTGGGGATTTGTATTTTTCTTTGTTATTTTCATGATAAAACACAATTTTATATCAAGTTTAATTTGTTCTATTTCATCAATGGTTTGCAGTTTCATATCAATCCAAAGGAGCTAGACAATGAGGATCTTGCTTTCCTCTATCACATTGAGGTGTGTACCTCAATTGGGGATCTCAGCTTGCCTCTGGTTCAGGAATTCCAGAAGCATCTGCTAAAAACCTTCTTTAATGGACATTAGGTTCACAATGAAAGTGCCAACCATCAACAGAGCAGGAATAGAAAAATAAACTGCATTACTGTAACAACCATTTATGGGTCCATTACGTAGTTCTTTTGACTCATTTTTTTTTTCCTGGAGATATATAATTAATTGTATACTAAGCTTGCCTCTGGTTTAGGAATTCTGGAAGCATCTGCTCAAAACCATCTTCAATGGACATTAGGCTCACAATGAAAGTGTTATCCATCATGAAAGTAGGAACAGAAAAATAAACCTATATTATTGTTACAACATAAATCTTTGGTGCTGAGTACATAGTTCGGTTCAGTTCAGTTCAATGATATATCAACCCTATGCAATGTTCATCAATTTCTCAAGCTTTTCATGCATCAATGCCTACTCCAACCCTTCCAGTTGCTTAGTAGACTTCACAACAACCACATCTATCCAAGGGAAGTGGCTGCCTTATCCCCTTTTGAGCCCTCTGCATATTTGATAGTGATTCCTGCAATTTCATATATCCTTGAAAGAGTTTCACAGTAGAAAGTTGAGAAATCGAGGACTGCTATTATGAAAGTTGAGAAAGTTGATGAAGAAAATCAAAGGTGTAATTTCAAATCTGTTGTGATTGAAATGAAATGAAGTTGTTTATGCTCTTGATTTCAGGCTTGAGCAAAGTCAAAGGAATACTGTATTTTTCAACCTTTAATTCTAAAAAATGTACATTTTTCTGCCCAGTTGGAGGAAAATTTGTCTTAAGATGTTAAGTATTTGCGAGAATGTCTCTATATGAGTAAGATGTAACTATACCGAGTGGGTTCTTGGAACCTTCTTCATTTAAAATGATGGGTGGTTGTACTGGCTGATGCTTTCATTTATATGTAACAGATACTTGTAAGAGTGCTCCTGATTTTTATTTCTGATTTTTATTGTAAGAGTGCTCCTGAATAGCGTTGGGATCTCCATAAATTATCCTTTGGCACATAATATATATATTTATTCTCCATTCACCTCTCTCAATATTGGCACATAATATATATTTATTCTCCATTTTTTTGGCTCACTTCAATGTTACATTTTTTTTCTCGCTTACCCGCTAACAATTACCTTAACGACATATTATTGCACCTTCCTTGGGGAAATTGCTAGTTAACATATTGACAGTCTGCAAAACTGTACTTAGAAAAATTACCGAATATTGTAATTATAGCAGGTAGGTTGAAAATGGAACCACCAAATCTACACAAACACTTTGTTAACAACTATGGGTCAGAGTCCGGACGCCATTTTTCCATACAGTGAATCGCAACAAAAGATCTCTTAAAACTTTAAGGTCTTCAATATTGTTGAAAGTGGTTAATTACTCCACCGCTAGCTACAATAGATTTTGAAGCAGCAATATCAACTGCTGGAATTCTAAAAAGCAATCACCGCTCAGATTATGGCCGCCTCAACACTGAAGAGTCACAGCACCGCCAAACCGCCTCACCACCTGACAAACAGAATATTATTAAAATATAAAAAGTCAATTTTACTGTGCCAGCAAATCACATCCAAAAATCTGAAGAGGCATCGCAGATTTTTTTTTCTATAGACTGTAAGAGAGCATTAACAAATTATAAATCATTTGAACAGAGAAGCCCGTTTTGTATAGCGAAGGGCCAATTATCACTTAATGTCCGACTTAGTTAAAATCCTATAAATACCTAGTTTGTAAATCATATTTGGTACACTGAAAATAAAGAGAAGATAGTGAAATAGAAACAGAGTTGAAACTTTAATATTTTCATGTGTAATTCTGTGTTTTACTCTGTTTTTGAAAAAACTCAGTTTTTTTTTTTAATGTCAATTTGTTGTGGCAACTTGAGTTCACTTGTGTGAATGTTGTTTATTTATTCAGTAGAATGTTTGTGATAAGTTTCTGGATGTAGGGGCCACCTAGTCAGTGAAAAATAGTGAGCTGCAACAGAGTTGTGCGTGAGCTGTGAGTGACGTCAGCAGTCTCAACTAGACGAATTAAGTGTGTTAAGTGTTTCTGGCTGTAACAGCTAGGTGCAACACCTTCTGATGGGTACTGTTAGCAGTAGCAGCTGAGCTGCAACAGTCCTGAAGGAATAAAATTGATTTTGTAAGCTCTGTTAGTGAGTCGTAGCCATAAAAGTACAACCTTCCTATAAGTTGTTTTTTGATCTATACGTGAAGTTTTCAGTGCTGCTGTTGAAGAGAGTGACACTCCCCTGCCTACCCCACAGTGGTATCAAAGCGTGGTTAAGTTTTCTTTCATGTTTAAGAGCATGGTTGAGTTTTATTGCTCATTTTTTTTTGAAATTAATTGATATGGCTACTAACAGTAGTGTAGTGCAGCCACAAATTCCATTGTTGTCTGAAAGAAATTATGACACATGGTTCATTAAAATGAGAACTATCCTGCGTGCTTAGGATCTTTGGGAGTTTGTTACGATTGGCTATCCTGAACCAACTAATCAAGCTGCTGAGTTGGCTCCGACAAATGTTGAGCGTGTTTTGTTGAAGGAAAATTAGAAAAGGATAATAAAGCTCTTGGTCTTATTCAGCAAGGCCTGAGTGAATCCAGTTTTCCAAATAACTCAAGTGCTGAGTCTTCAAAGAAATTTTGGGACACTCTTGAAACCTGCTATCAAGGTGTGACTAAGGTGAAGAATGTTAATTTGCAGAATTTAAGAAGAGACTTTGAGAACCCGAAGATGAAAGACAGTGAGTCTGTTAATAATTTCATGACACAAGTCATGAGTGTTGTAAACCAACTACAGCAGTATGGTGAAGACCTTCCATATTAGTGTGTGATTGAAATTTTTTTGAGATGTTTGCCAAAGAAGTTTGAAGCGATGGTTGTTCCAGTTGAAGAATTTAAAAATCTCAGTCAAATGCACATTGATGAGCTGACTAGTTCATTGCTTGCTCATGAATCAAGAATGAATAGGTATGATGATACTCCTTTAGAAAATTCTTTTAAATCTTAGTTAAATGTTACTAGAGGTAGAGGCAGAGGAAGAGCTAGTAACAGAGGAAGAGGAGGATGAAGTGTTGGTCATAGTGACAGTAGAAATGATTCTGAAAATGAAGAGAAGTTACAACATAATACTCCTAGCATAAGGGGGTGTAGCAGCAGAGCAGGATAGTCAGGAAATCAGAGGTATGATAAATCTAAAGTTCAATGTTTTTATTGTAAGAAATTTGGGCATTTTGCTAACAAGTGTTGGAAGAAACAAGCAGATGCTAGTAAGTTGTCTACACACATGACAGAGGAGACTAAAAATGAATAGCAACCTATGTTTTTGACTTGTAATGTCACCCAGGAAAGTTCAAAAGATATATGGTTTTTGGACAGCACATGCAAGAACCACATGACTGGAAATAAGGAATTATTTTCAAGGATAGACACCAGCATATGATCTAAAGTAAAGTTGGGTAATGAATGTAAGGTAAAAGTTAATGGTAAAGGTGTGATTTCTGTGTATGCAAAAAATGGTGAAAGAAGAACAATACATGATGTTTATTATGTCCTGGTTTAATGTGTAATTTATTGAGTGTTGGACAATAGTTGGAGAAAGAGTACAGAGTATTCTTTAAGAAAAAGGTATGCACTATTTATGATAAATATCCAAGTAAACAGTTGATTGCCAGAGTAGAGATGACAAAGAATAGAATGTTTTCGCTGACTATGAGAAATGATTTGACTAACTCTTTGAATGCTTATAAAACTAAGAGTTTAGATCAATCATGGTTATGGAATTTGAGATATGGCCATTTACATTTTGGTGGTTTAGATTTGCTACAGAAGAAGCAGATGGTAAAAGGTTTGCCAAGTATTGAGTAGCCAGCAAGCTCATGTTAGAGTTGCATATTGGGAAAGCATCATAGAGAGAAATTTATTTATGGAGTCTCAAACAAAGCAAAGGCACCATTGGAGCTGGTTCACACAGATTTGTGTGGACTGATGCAAACACCTTCCTTTCCTAGTAATGTTAATTTTATGACTTTTATTAATGATTACAATCGAAAAACTTGGGTATATTTGTTGAAACAGAAATCTCAAGCATTTGATGTGTTTAAATTTTTTAAAGCTATGGCTGAAAAGGAGACTAACAGATTTATTAAAGTCTTGAGATTAGATGGAGGAGGTGAGTATATGTCAAATGAATTTATGGATTTTTGTAAATATCATAGAATTGAAAGGAATATTACTGCACGCTACACTCCACAGCAAAATGGTATAGCAGAAAGGAAGAATCGAACCATTATGAACATGGCTCGAAGTATGATGAAGGAGAGGCATATTTCAAATGAATATTGGGGAGACACTATTACTTGTTCAGTATACATTTTGAATAGAATCCCAATGAAGAGCGTGAAGGATCGAGTTCCTCAGCAAGATTGGAGTGGTAAGTGTAGCAGCATATCTCATTTAAGAATTTTCGGTTGTGTAGCTTATGCACATGTACCTGAATAAATGAGAAGAAATTTAGATGACATAAGTCATAAATGTATTTTTGTTGGATATAGTGAAGAATCTAAAGCATATAGACTTTATAATCCCATCACCAAGAAGTATTTAATTAGCAGAGATGTAGTTTTCAAAGAAGAAGAAGCATGGGATGGGAGCATTAATAAATTGGTTGGTGAGGATGTTGTTGCACCTCATGCAGAAGATGATGAAGATGAACATGGCACACATGGAGGACAGTCAACTCCACATACACTAGCAACAAGGACACCTGCCATAAATCTCAGAACTCATGAACATGGTGAACCATCAAGTGTTGGTGGATGACAAGGAACAGGATCGGAGGTAAGTAATTAATCAAATCGTACATTGGCATCATTAAGAAACAGAGTTAGAGGTCAGAAGACTAGAAGTTTAAGAGAACTATATGAACATAATGATGAAGTAGATCAAGTTTCAAATTTTGCATTTATAGCATGTGATCTTGTATATTTTGATGAAGCTATTAAAAAGGATGTTTGGATAAAAGCAATGGATGAAGAAATTGATGCCATAGAAATAAATAATACTTGGGATCTTGTAGATTTTCATGAAGATAAAAATTGTATTGGTGTCAAATGGATTTATAAAACTAAGTTCAATGTTGATGGTGATGTTGAAAAATATAAAGAAAGACTTGTAGCTCAGGGGTTTAGTCAACAACATGGAATTGATTATAATGATACATTTGCACCTGTAGCGAGAATTGATACGGTAAGGATGGTATTAGCTATTCTTGCTCATAATAGATGGTATGTACATCAAATGGATGTAATGTATGCATTTTTTAATGGATGTTTAGAAGAAGAGGTTTATGTGAGACAACCTCCAAGATATGAGGTTGATGGACAAGAAGACAAATTCTATAGATTGAAGAAAGCCTTGTATGGATTGAAGCAGGAACCCAGAGTTTGGTACAACAGAATTGATGAATATTTAAATGGTGAAGGATTCAGCAAAAGTCCAAGTGAGCCTACGTTGTATACGAAGGTAAACCAAGAAGGTAAAATACTGATTGTTTGTTTATATGTGGATGATTTGATATTCACAGGAGATATTTCTGTAGATGAGTTCAAGAAAGCCATGAAAACAAAATTTGAGATGACTGATTTAGGATTGATGAAATATTTCCTTGGTATTGAAGTCATTCAATCTGAAGTTGGTATTTTTATATGTCAGTCTAAATATGAAAATGATGTATTGAAAAGATTCAGAATGTTGAATTGTAAGCCAGCTGTAAATCCAATAGCAACTGGTACAAAACTTAGTAAGGATGATGATGGGTCAAAAGTTGATCCAACAATGTATAAGAGACTGGTTGGAAGTCTCATGTACTTAACTGCAACAAGACCTGATATAATGTTTGCAGTAATTTTGATTTCAAGGTTTATGGAGACACCAAAGAGTACCCAATGGCAAGCTGGAAAGAGAATCCTAAGATATATTGCCGGAACAACAAATTTTGGTATCCAATATACATCTAATTCAAATTTTAAGTTGATTGGATACACTGACAGTGATTTTGCAGGTTCTATTGATGATAGAAAGAGCACATCTATATATGTGTTTAGTTTTGGGTCGGGATCAATAGCATGGGCATCAAAGAAGCAGCCCATAGTGACACTATCCTATGCTAAGGCAAAGTATGCTGCAGCAACAATAGCTGCATGTCAAACAATATGGATGAGAAGAACTCTTTCTGAGTTACAGCATGAACAAAATGAACCAACTCCAGTTTTTTGTGATAATAACTCAGCTATTGCACTATCAAAAAATTACGTATTTCACAAAAGAAGTAAGCATATTGATACACGGTATCATTTTATTCATGAACTGATAAACAACAATGAAATCAGTGTGGAATTTTGCACATCAAGAAAGCAGTTTGTAGACTTGTTTACAAAACCATTGGGAAAATATTTGTTTGAGCTTCAGAGGAAAAACATTGGGGTTTGTAAGCTGTAACAGAAATCAAGTGCTACAAAATTTTGTTTTTTGAGTGTAGTAATTAAGGGGGAGTGTCACATACCCCAATTTTGTAAAATTATGTAATTGTTTTATTTTATTTTCTGAGACATTATGTTAAACTTAATCCTAAGTAGGGATTGATGACTCAGC